>QUZG01000010.1:0-249306 GCA_003693545.1 Pseudonectria buxi
GTACTCGTACGGTGGTAGTGGGGCACGCAAGCGCGGCCAGTGAGCTCGGGTGGGAGAGAAGGGGAGGGAATAATTGGCATCAAACGTACCTCGGCAATCAGCTGGGGAATATTGGCACCAATGCCGTTGCCCGTGGCCTTCTTGCCAAAGGGATACTGGCTGTAGTCTGCAAGCAGCTCGTCGGTATGGGCAAAAGCCCTTTCGCGAGCCTCGTGGCCGAGACTAGAGAGGGCGTTTTCGAGGACATTGGCGGCGTAGGCGGCGCAGACCATGGAGATGGTGCGCAGATAGCGAAAATCGAGCGAATCGGGGAGGAATGGGTTGGCGTTGAGGACGACGGTGCGCTGGGTCAGGACGGTGCGAACGCGGCGGCGAATCTCGTCCTTGGCACCACCGTCGGCGACGGGGTGCGTGGCCATGTCAAAGAGGAGGAAGTTGCGCTTTTCGGTGCGGAGGATGCCTTTGTCGACGAGGCCCTTGGCGAGGCGCTCTCTGACCTGCTTCAGCTGATATCCGATCTTCATCAGGTTCCATGTCTCGCCTAGGTGGTTGGGAAAAGGAGAGTTAGCAAGAGGGCGGCTTCTCCATCGGGGCCTGGATGCTCTGCATCAAGGCATGGTGGAGGGAGTAGTGTGGGCTGGGTACCGCTCATCAAGTCAATCCAGGAGCTGACGCTCATCTTCTCGCTCTGCTTCATCATCTTGAGGGCCTCGTCGAGGAGGACCTCGCCGGTAAGGGTGTCGTCTATGACTTCGATGTTGCGGTCGGCGAGGGGGAAGCGCCGCCGGGAGGCGTCCTTTTCCATGCTGATGCGGCCGCGGAAGGCGAGTTCGAGGACGATGCAGCCGCGGAGGGCGTAGGAGATGTTATCGTTCCAGAAGGAGAGGTAGCCCTGGGAGCGGGGTCGCGATTAGCCATGGTCGCGTGCGTGGGTTGTGGTTGTGGTTGTGGTTGAGGTAGAGGTTGAGGCTGTAGTGGAGGAGAGTCAAGGGTTGGGAAAGGAGGCGGGTTGGCGGTTTACCTGCTTATCCTTGAGGCCGAGCAGCAGGATCTCCTCCATCATGGTCAGCTTGGGCTGCTTGCTCCGCTCGGCGCTCTCGCTAATGTCTCGCGGGTCGTAGGCGATCTTGTGGCCATTCTCGCTGTTCTCGTAGCTCGTCTCGGGGGCGCTGTCCTTGACGTTGCTGTTGGAGCGGGAGGGAGTGCCGTTGCTGGCGTCGCCCTCGGACGGGTTGAGGCCGCCGGCGCCGCCAGCACCACGGCGTCGCGTCAATCCCGACGACATCTCGAGACTCAGACGATGATGAATGTCTCTGAGTGAGAGGGATGGGGGATGTGCTGGGGCGGTTGAGCGCGGGCGAGGGGCGAGGGTCGAGGATTCGAGGGTCGAGGATCGAGGCGCGATCGGATGGAATTGTCGTTTTCTCGTCTGGGCGAGCGAGGGACGAGGTGAGCAGCAACCGACAGACAGGTCTGATCCGACAAGGCAAGGCAAGGCAAGGCAAGGCAGGGCTTGGCTTGGCTTTGGTTAGGCTGAGCGCAGGCTAGCTTGCGCGTTGGAGGATGGGATTAGGGGTTTGGATGGGTCCTGGCAGGGGCTGCGGTGGCCAGCAATGTCAATGTTGGAACTTGGAAGGGGGGACAAGTGGTGGGATGGGGATGAGCGAGAGCAGCCAAGTGCCGGACGCTGGCCTGGAAACTGACCTACCAACCATTGGGTACCTGGAGAGTTGGGTAAATATGTGCGCGCTGTAATTACTGGTCTGGCTGGGCACTGGGAACAAAGAGAGGGAATCCAAGGAAAAGAGGTTGCAATGTTTGAGCAGCAAAAAGAGAGGAGAGGAGAGGAGAGGAAAGAAAAGAAAAGGAAGAGTCAGCCTCGAAACGCCAACATCATGTTGCGTTGGAATACGGACGATGATGGTTATGGGGCTGGCTGGACGTTTTACGGCTCCATGAGGCTTCCATGCCTACAGGCAGGTCCCTAGAGGTACGGAGTACAGGGTATGCGAGCAGTGCTGGCGGGAGCGAGGTATGGAGTACAGAGTACATACAGCCTGACGATCAGCATTTTGAGTTGCTGCCTGGGTACCCAGGTACCTCGAGTAGCTGGCATTCATTGCGCCCGCCCGCACAGGATGCACGTCAGAAAGGGAGGCATATTTCACTCAGACCGTCAAGTCTTGACAAAGAGCCAACTTGCTTACAGTAGCATCTCTGTGCATGGGCTATTGGATAGGTAATTACTATGCAATGTCATGTTGAAATGGGAATGCCTGGATCAGCAGTACAATCGTAGCTTCAGTGAGCTTGGGCCCTTGAGAGCTTGGGTCCAGCGGGGCCATTGACCCAAATTCGAGTTCCCCGATTCCTGGTCACAATCCTGTACGTAAGTTGCACTGAGGCTCAGCTCTTTGGTCTACAATATCCATATTTCCAGCCCAACGGGTAATTAATTAGGTAGTTACCATGTCTCCGTCCTGTAAAGGAACCTCTGAGCTGGGTAGACAACCAACCTGTCTTGTCTATCCACATCAGCTTGGAATGGTTCGGCCGGGGAAATGCTCGGTTCGCCAGAATGGAGCAACCGAAGAAAGCATGCGAGACAAAGACTCTTTTCCTTGCCGGCCTCGCACGGGGGTTATCCATGCGCGTACGGAGTACGGAGTAGAGGCGAGCATCATACTCGGTCCTCAAGGTAAGGAGTAGTAGTACCGAGTAAGAGACGAGAATTTGATGGACTGAGAGGGCCCATTCTCTCATATATGATATCGCTGCTCCTTTGTTGCCAGCAGCCCCCGGCCAATGTGCAAATCGTCCGAATACCCTGCTCGGCAGCCATGCAATGACCTGCCTCATCTGAGCCCGCCGAGTCCTCAATCACATCAGCCAACGTAGCCGAGGATGGCTGTTGGTCCGATCATGCCCTGATTTGAGTCACCGCAACTTGAAGACCTATCTCTAGAGTGCATACTTCGTACATAGGTATGCATTGAGTCGGACAAGGTAACTTGGGTAGTAGTTGAGTAGGTCGACATGCCAGGTAACAGGTACGCGGTGTGGCGGGCGTGGCGGGCGTGGCGGGCGTGCATCCGTGTGTGGTGACTGATGCCGCATTGGGATCCAAGCCAGGGCTATCAATCCACGCCTCGCCAGTCATGTTTTAGCGCTCCCGCCTGCCCGCCACGTCTGGGCGCCGCGGCTTCTCCACTGCCCGCCCGCCTACAACCTAGCACAGCACAGCACAGCAAAGCAAAGCACAGCGATAAGTATTAATCACTGGATTCACGGATTCCCTGCATCGCTGCATCAGCATCACGCACTGCATTTACGGGATTGATCCTTATCCTCTTCTTTTCTCGGCTGGCCTCGAGCTGCCGCTGCTACTGCTACTGCTACTGCTGCGTCGCTGTTGTTATTGTCGTCGCCGCCGCCGCCGCCGCAACCGCTGCCGCTGCTCTCCAGCTCCCATTCATTGTTGCTTCTTCTGCCCACCGCGTCCCTCCATCTCCGCTTGGAACCCCCCCCCATTCCCGTTTCCGTTTCCATTTCCATTTCCAATTCCATTCTCTCTTCCCTACTCATCCTCCTCCTCTCCTCTTCATCCTCTTCTTCCTCTCCCCCCCCCACCTCCTCCTCCTCGTCGCGCCGTCCACCGCCCGTCGCGCCGCCGCGATGAACCCCGCCTATCATCCGCCCGACATGTCGCAGCAGATGGCAATGGCTCCCACGGCTACACCCAGCTATCAGTCGTCGACGTCGGCAATGCACTCTTACCAGCCTCACCACCAACACCAACACCAACCGCACCAACAGCACCAACAGCACCATCCGCAACATCATCCCCAACACCTCCAACACCTCCATCCGCACCAACAACACCAGCTGCCACCGCCGCCGCCGCCTCAGCCACAACATCCTCACCAGTCTAATGCGAATGCTCACCACCACCACCACCAACAACAGCAACCACAGCAGCCACAGCATAACCCAGCGCACCCTCCCCCGCCCCCGCATCACCTCCAGCATCACCATGTTCTTCACCAGCAGCCGCCCGCGCCTCAACACCAAAACCAGCAGCAACAGCAACAGCAACATCACCTTCCACCCCCGCACCCGCACCCTCACCCTCACCCTCACTCGCATCAGCCTCCTCCCCTCTCCGACGAACCTCCGACACCATCAGCTGCGCAACCCTGGGCCGACCCGCAAGCTCGGCCCCAGCAGGCCTTGGTGTCCTTGTCAAAGGTCGACGAGTCTACCGGCCGGAAATACGAGTTCGTTACACGCATCTGTCGCCTTGATGGGCCTGGCTGACGCTTTTGCAACTGCAGACTTGATGTTGTACAACAACCTCGACGCGCCCGAATGTGCGGCTTTGGCGACAAGGTGCGGCGGCAACACTACCTTTATCTCGCTCTCAAATTATCCTGTCTTGCTGACTTGGACCTTTAGGACCGTCGACCTATAACGCCCCCGCCTTGCGTACGGCTCATCATCACTGACATGGTCACGGGCAAGGAGATTGATTGCAAGTTCGTCATGCCCATGCCCATGCCCATGCCCAAGTGCTGCGTCTGCATTACTAACTTGGTACCCACAGTGACATCGACCACACCTTGTTCGTCCTCAATGTCGATCTCTGGAACGAGGAGGGCACGCGCGAGGTAAATCTTGTTCGATCCTCGACTGGAGCCCCTTCCATCGCAACGACGTCGTACCCAGCATACCCAGCCGCCAATGGTGTTGACGCAAACCCCTATCCTCCTTTTGCGCAACCGCCGGTCCGAAAGCCCGAATATGCCTATCCTCAACCAGGCAGCACAGGATATGTTCCCGACTACACGGTACAACAGGGGTATACTCAAGGTAAAAACAACACAGCATCATCAGCTGTTGCGTAATAACTGACTAGGAATAGTTCCTTCGGCATACTCCAACGGCTCTTATGGCCCTCCACAGCAATATTTCCCGCAACATGGAGGCTACCGCCCCAATCCCGGCGCCTCGCCTCTATCATCGCAACATTGCACGACCCCTTACCGCGATGGCTCACAACCTGGTGGTTATGTTCAAGACCAGGGCGCTCTCACGCGCATGGCATTGGTTGGAGGGCAGCCACAGGGCATGTTTACTAGGAACCTCATCGGCAGCTTGACCGCCAGCGCATTTCGGCTAAGCGATACCACGGACCGAATGGGAGTTTGGTTTGTTCTGCAAGATCTCAGCGTGCGGACCGAGGGTCCTTTCCGGTAAGTCAGACTCGAGGGAGATAGCCCAGCGGTGTTGCTAACGGTTCAACCAGACTCCGCTTCCAGTTTGTTAATGTCGGGCGGCCTGGAGCAGGCCGAGACGGCAGCACCAAAGTCACCCAAGGTCGAGCACCAATCCTGGCAGAGTGCTTTAGCGACGTGTTCAATGTCTACTCGGCAAAGAAGTTTCCTGGAGTGTGCGAGAGCACGCCTCTGAGTAAAACGTTTGCGACACAGGGCATCAAGATTCCCATCCGCAAGGACGCAAACATCAAGGGCGGGGACGGAGAAGACGACTACGGCGACTAGATGTAGGATATTTGGCAAGCATCTGCGAGTAGGTGTAGACGGGCAAGCAACACACGCGGTAGAGTCGCGCCCTGGGTCTCATGTAGAGATGCCAATGACGGCGTCATGCCTTTCTGACTGTTTACTTGACTCTGTCCCCCTTTGCCCCCATAATACCATGGACTCTTGCGCACTTTACCCTGGCCGTCGGCCGCTGGTGGTGGTGGTGGTGGTGGTGGTGACCATGGACTTTTGGTACGCCAAGGCTGGAGTTGGGCTGCAAGGGAGATGGACCATTGCTGAGCCTCTCAGGCGGGGTCCTTGAGGCACGGTGTTGCAAGGAGTCGGATACCCTGGTGAAGACGGATGAGGTGGAGTTGGAGGGTAAAACAGATGCCTCCACTCTACGAAATGCGGGGTGCATACCTGCCTATATCATATGTAATGTACGGGGGCGCTGAATATAACGGTGATGGATCATCGTGACGAAGTGAAGAGTAACGCTGGTGCTCGGTGTCGTGAGAAGAAGGAAGAAGAAACACAATGGCCGAGCACAAGGCTTTGTTGCAATTGGCGCGTGAAATGGCGTAACCTGGGTACTTGGCTAGGTAGGTATGATGATGGAAGTATATGATGCTCACAACTAAGTACCTTACCTACGCGTAGACATGTTTGGAGTTGAACTGAGCGTATGGATCTGACGAGAAGGCAGTTGGTGTTTCAACGGGACGGGCCCGGGCCAGATTAAGCTCGGGGGGGGGGGGGGGAAATGTCAAGTGATGTTGACAATGCAATCGGACAGCTGTGAGAGCACCGGCTACATGTCAGCCGCACCATGCCGACAAGACAAAGCATGTACAAGCTACAGGCTGCCATGGACCCCGCCAGTTTGAGGGCCTTGTTTTGGATGGGTACCTACAGTTGGACATGATGCAACGCGTAAATGGCATCGGTTTGGGGTTTGCCAAGGGAATTGCCGAGAAAAGAGCGATGCCAGACCTTGGAGAGCTCGAGCAAAGTTGCCTAGTACCTAACTTAGTAGCAAGCTACCCAAGGCTGCTTTGGTATCTGGGTATCGTTACTTAGACCGGCCTGCTTGGCTCTTGGGTGCGGTAATTTGGAGCAAGCCAATTGGGCCGTCGCCTTTCCCGTCGAGGTGGTGTTGAAATTCCCCGATTGGGAGAGCACGTCTCTTGGCAGTTGGCGGCAGCAGCAAACCAAGCCAAGCCAAGCCAAGCCAAGCCAAGTTCAAACCAACCAGCCAAGGGACAATCACTGGGCACTTGTGGAATGGAAGAGGCAAAAAAAGAAAAGAAGCAGGATGACGACGGATGGAAGGGATCCTTGCAGGTTCTCTGCGGCGGCAGCCAGAGCCAGAGCCCGAGACAGCCAGAGCCATCAACGGCACGGGCCCGGTAAGATTCAACTTGGACCAACGCCTCAGAAGCCAAGATGGAAGGAAAAGTCGAGCTTGGGAGGGGGCGTGCATAGCTTAATCTTGTCCTTGTTCTTTTTTCCCCCCCCTCGTCCCCTTTTTTCGCATTGGCTCGGGGGGTGGAGGGGGGCGTGGCGCCAAGGAGAGAATTTTACGCCTAGTCGTCGCCAACGAGTCCCGTGGCCAGACGCAGATTTCATTACGTTTGCGTTAGTCAAGGAGTCGCCGGTTCGCGACCCAGTCACCTGGGATGCCATTTCTGGGGTTTGCTCAGCCAAGCTCAAGTATTCTTGTAGTATTGCGTCTTTTGGCCCCCTGCTGAACCGAACCCCTGCTGTCAAAGGGCCGTGTGATCAGTCAAGTCGCTGGCGCTGGCGACGCCGAGTGACACCGAGAGCGAGCGTTGGTCGTTTGGGAACCACGGAACCAACATGACGTTCTGCGACGTCTTGGCATGAGGGGCGCTTGGAGTCTTGGGACCTCGTAGGGGAGAATACAAGTACCGACTATGTAGCCACACATTCAGAGTTTTGTCTTTGACTTGTCTTCTCCCTCTTTATTCTTCATTCATCAACAATCAATCAATCAATCAGTCAGTCAGTCAATCAGTCTACCGACTCAACTACGCATCAACTAGACCACACATTGCGCGCCCCTCTTCTCTTGCGCCGTCTCCTACCCTTTCTCCTCCTCCTCCTCCTCCTCCTCCTTCAACAAACGTACCATACTCAAGCGCCCCCTTTCGGAAAACCACCCCCCCCAAAACATTCACAATGCTCGCTTCCCACGGCCGCGGCGGCGCCGGCAACATGGCCGACTCAACCCTCACCCAGAAGCCCACCGCAAAGGACCTGCAGACGCCCACGCTCAAGAACCCCGTCGTCACCACGGGCCGTGGCGGCACGGGCAACATGGCCAGGAACAAGGACCCTCTCGAGGCGCGCAAACTCCAGGACGTCGAGGCGTGAGTTCCATGCCCCCATACCGTTCTTCTTCTTCTTCTTTGTCGCTAACTCTCGCCTTGTTCAGTGTCCCCCGACGACTCAGCTCCGGTGCCCAGTACGCCGGCCGCGGCGGCGCGGGCAACGTCTTCAAGGCCGACGAAGACGCCGACCTCACCCGCAAGGCCACCAACGACGATGTCATTGACGAGGAGCCCGAGCTTGTCAAGGAGACGCAGACGGCCAAAAAGGGCAAGACGTGGCTCTTTGGCAAGAAATAGACCTTTCTCTCGTCTTGGCGGGTTTCCCTTGCCGCCAAATGCTCCTCTCTCCTCTTATTCCTTTCTCCATCATACCCTCGCCGCGGAGAACATACAAGGCCTTCAACAGGAACGAAAAGAAAAGAAAAACACATTGAATCAAAAAGAAGAATTCGTCGTGTGTGTCCGGACCAAGCATGGTGTTTCAAGGTGTTTTGTGTTTTGGGCGTCCTCTCGGTACCATGCCGAGACCTGAACAAACCGGGGCAACAGAGATGCCGGCTTGTGGACTGAAAAAGAGTTGTGATTTCATCATGGATATCCTCCAAATTATTTAGGTAGCTACAAGACTAAACTTGTATCCCGCTTCTTCGTTTCTAGATTCCATTCCCCGTGTTTTGCCATCTTTTGACCCTACATGTCGGCATAATGAATCAGCCGTTGGACATTACATCCTAGAGGCTTTTGGAACTCGGCTTCCCGAGTTTCGGAAACCGTGTAAGCTCGGGCATGGCTCGCTTCCGCTTCAGTTCTTGGTCAATCGGTGAACCTCTTCAAAGAAGTGCTTGAGGTTGTCGGGGTTGACACCGGGGGTGATTCCTATTTGTCACGTCAGTTCTTGGCTTCTTCGTTTCCAACCCGGGTGCCAACATACCGTGTCCAAGGTTGGCGATCCATCCCTTGTTGCCCACCCAGAAACCATCCACCATTTCCTGCACGGCCGCAGTGATGGCCTCCTTGGTTCCGTATAAAACACCAGGGTCCGCGTTGCCCTGCAGGACAATGTTGCGGTCTCCCCGGATCTTGACGGCCTCCTTGGCGTCCTGGAGCCAGTCCATGCCCACGACGTTGTAGCCCAGGTCGCACGCCGAGTCCAGCGCGTACCACGCGCCCTTGGGGAACACCGTCATCGGCACCCGCTCCAGGCCCATGCTCTGCAGCTTGCCCGGGAGCTTCTCGGCAACGCGGGCGAGGTACGGCTCCGAGAACTGGCGGTAGGACGAAGGGGAGAGCTCGCCGGCCCACGAGTCAAACACCATGACCAGCTGAGTAGCGACACAGTCAGTCGTGAGAAGAGGAGAGAGGAGTGGCCTGCATCATGTTTGTGCTTACCTGTGCGCCCGCCTTGACCTGCAGAGCCAGGTGCTCCACGCAAATGTCGGCAATCTTGGACAGCAGCTTCTTGGACTCTTCGGGGTACTTGTAGATCCACGTCTTGACCTGGGCAAACAGCTTGGTGCCGCCGCCCTCGACCATGTAGCAGAAGAGGGTCCAGGGAGCGCCGCAGAAGCCGATGAGGGGCACGCGGCCGGCCAGCCTCGTGCGCGTCAGGGTGATGGCGTCGTAGACGTAGCCGAGCTCGGCGGCGACGTCGACGTCGCGGGCCAGCACCTGCTCGTACTGCCCGTCGTCGGGCGTCCGCAGCGGGTTCGGGAAGTGCGGGCCCTTCTTGTCCACCATCTCGACGAGCATGCCCATGGCCTGCGGGATCACCAGGATGTCGGAGAAGATGATGGCGGCATCAATGAGCCCGGCGAAGCGCTCCACGGGCTGCAGCGTAATCGTCGTGGCCACCTCGGGGTCGCGGCAGCATTCAAAGAAGTCGCGCGAGCCCTTGGCCTCATGGTACTCGGGGAGGTAGCGTCCGGCTATCCCCAATCGTGTTAGCTGGCCCTCATCGCCATCGGATCGGCGTGGCAGGCTGCTGGCTTACCTTGTCGCATCACCCACATGGGCGGGCGCTCAACCTTCTGGCCTGTTCATAGTCGTCTCGTCTCAGCACGCGGGTCTCGTCTGTAGTAGAAGCTACGCTTGGAAGCAGAGGAATAGAGGAGAACCTACCCCATGCCGCCCGCAGCAGCAAGTCGTTCTTGAGAGGCTTAAATTGAGGTGCCATTCTGTCGTCAAAGTTCCTGGCAGCAGCGGATAAAGAGGGAGCAAGGTGTATCCAGCTCAAGTTACGGCTTGACTTAACTAAAGTTAGGCACCCCGCCGAAAGCAGAGTTAGTGATGGAGGGGCCCTTCGTCAGAGGCGGTACGTACCCACCCAGTCAAGCCACAGCCCAGCTTCAGCCACATGCTTACCGGAGCTCCTCGGGCCGACACGTCGTCTCATTCGATGGACCATCGCGACAGCTTCGACTCCAAGTGATAGCTACACGCAGTCGTTTGAAATCGTCATTCGCGGCCACATCGAAAGTGCTAGATCAAACTCTACAAAGCTTCATCTCTCAACCACTTGCCAAAATGACGACCGAACGGGATTTTCAGATCAGCCCCATTGTCCAGGAGTCAGTGGTGCACAACACCCAGGTACGTTGTTCCCCCGTCCACTAGAGCATCTTGGTGAGCTTGTTTTGCGCAAATCACCGCTGACTTTGTCTTTCTTCAGACCATTACCAACCTGCACTCCCTCGCTGCATCTCTCTTTGGCGTCACCGCCGGCATCCTCGGTCTCGAGTCCTACAGGGGCTTCATCTTCTACGTCGTCTTCTCGCTCCTCACCACCGTTCTCTTCTACATCCTCAAGGTCGCCCCCGATTCGCTAGCAAAGGGCCGCGCGCCCCTCGATACGAGCCGATACTTTCGCGGCGCATTCAGCTTCTGGATCGGCAGCATGTTTGGTGGTCTTTCTGGCTTCATTCTCACCTGGACGCTATTCTTCGGTCTAGTGCGGGCCTAACTGATGCCTTTCTGCTTTACAAATGGGCCATGTTTCAAATCAATACGGCGTCTGGGAGTTACAGGGGGGGGGGGTTTAGCGATATAGGGCGGCTCCGTTGTCGAGGCTCTAGAAAAGAAGCCTTGCTTCTAATTGTATAGAAATGACAACTAAGCAAACACGCTGATATTAATCAAGAGCTCCGATCCGCCCAAGTTCAATCAACAATTTCCACCACCTGGCCTACAAAGGCTTCCAACCCAGATCTATCCTGGCTTCCTCCTTCTAACAGCAATACCCGCGATCCCAACTCAATCCATTCACGATGATGTAACAGGTCCAGAGACACTTCGGTCCTACCAGCAGCTTGGCTGGACTCGTCAGGTGTCTTGCTCTGGTTTTCGTCGTTGAGGTTGAAAATGTCATCCATGTCATCCATGTCATCCGTCGCTACTGCCTCTGGCTCCCACTCGCGATTCTGCCGAGAGACGCGAAGAATCCGTGCCACCGTTCTGATGCTTGCCGTGTAGACGTTGACAAACGAGCCAATGGCCAGGCCTTGGGTGTCGGGGTCGCTGAAGACTGCCGTAAAACCGCTTGCCGCTTGCAACTTCAAGCCAGATTTTGCCATGTGCTTTGACGGTACAGCCAATATCATCCCTCGTCGTATCCGGGGCGAGTCGGGCAAGGACAAGCCCTGGGCAGCAGTGGGGGTTTGGATGACGAGACCGATGGAGCCCGCCTGTCCGGCTTCGAGGGCCGTTACGGGAAGCCGCAGATTTCGAATGCTCACAATCTGCGCGTCGTGCCATTCACCAGTAATCGCTGACGCTGATATTGCATTCTTCATGGCTATCCTAGCCAGCTCAGCCGATGACGGATGAGAGATTGAAAGCCCGTAGCTGCCCGGTGATGGCCGGTCCTCGGGTGTAGAGCCACGGGGCTCATCGTCTTCCGAAGGGAATGGCCCGATGACAATCTTGTCGCCCACGGAGAAGCGCCCAAACCGGAGATGGCCAGAAACCACGATGCCCTGTCCTCCAGAGGCACCGGTGACTGCGCTGTAAGAGGCTGGCAAACTAAAGGTGTCATCGATATGGAAGAGGCATTTTGGCTGCTCCGGATTCAAGGCCATTCCAATAAAGTCACCAGAGGTTGGAGCAGGAGGCAAGGGTAAGCTTTGTAAGAGAGCATGAAGCAAGCCAATACCAGACCCTTTGACGGAACTTGTCAAAAGGATGGGCACAACCTTGGTCAGGTCACCGCTCGGAGACATACCCTTGAGAACCTCCTGAACCTTATTGTAATCCTCGACTGGTATCTCCTTGAGCTCATCGTGTTGCCGCTGGTCGGGTTGAAGAATCTTGGGGACTCGTCCCGCTTCCTTGATTGCCGTAAGTACCTTCACCATTGTTCTTTGCAGGCTGGCCTTTGAGGCCAGATCCAGCTTCGTGATGACAATAGCCATGGGTACCTCTAGCTTGAGTGACAGCGTCAGGTGGGCCTTTACCAGGTCGACCCCGGCGGCGGTAACCCCCAGGACGTCCTGTGGCGATGATGTTGCGCCACAAGAGCTGGAAGCCGTGTCGAAGTCGTCCGCAGCAAGGCAAAGGATGATCCAATGGGGCGCCCAGTTCATAAGGCCGCGGAGTACTGTACGACGATACCTGGGGTGGCCGGCCGAATCAGAAACGAACACTAGGCGTCCATTCTCGGCGCAGTTATGGATATCGACCCATGACTCGATATTGCCGTGTGAGTAATTCAAGATGGACCGTTCTTTGTAGCCGATGAGCTCTTGAGCGATGGAGCTAGTGACGCCAGACACCACCTCATGTCGATGTTTCAGCAGGCTGAGACGACTCTTTCCACGACCATTGTCAAGTGTCCCCGTTGAAAGTGTCCCGAGGAGGCTTGACTTGCCAGAAACGGTCGGTCCTGTAAAGGTGACCCTCAGCTGCGGAGTCGTTGAGCTTCCACGACTAGGAACAGCAACCGTCGTGGCAGAACCATGCGTTGGCTCGGCCTCGGACTTGGACTTTGTGTTTGAGAAATTTTCCGCATTTCCGTTGGTGAGGCCCAAGTTCGGCATGACTAGAGCCTCAGCCACCCATAGTTTGCCTTCCCGCGTCACCTGTGTTGGAGTTGAGACTGCGTTATCGACCAACTCGGCGGACTCGACCCATTCGCAGTCACCGACGATGACCATGCGTAAAACCTCGACAGAACAGCCTAGGCTCGCTGCCATGACCCTCAAAGTCGCTATACTGTCATCCATTTCATCCTTTGTAAGGCCGACAAGAGTCCCGTCATCGGAAACTCCAATCTCATACAAGGCCCCACGGGACTCCTCGAGGCCAGGGACAAGTTTTGACAACTTGACTGGGGCGGTCAGATCAACGGTATCGTCGGGAAGCTTTGGAAGATTCAGCTCTTTTGAGCTCGAAGCATGGTAGGGCGAAGATTGCTGAAGTCTCCATAGAAGCTGAGTAGTCAGATGCTGAAGCCGCTGCTGCCGTGGCTGATTGGAAGCAGCTGGCGAGGGAGTCGGAGGCTTGGAGGCGTTAGGGGACGGGTTCGTCCGAACAGAGGTACTCATATTGGTAAAGACGCGCCGCGGCCGCAGAAGCAAATGCAGCTTGTACTCGGTTGGGCCATGCTGAGGCTCTGCCTGCAGTCGAGTGACGCCGTACTCGGATAGTAAGTCGGACTGGACCTGAGTAGAATCTGCCGAGCTTCCGCGATCTTTGCAGTGCCCAGACCCGGAGTCTTCCGGACGGAGCCATGGCGAGGAGACCCTCGGAGGATCCGGGTCATAGGTAAAGACGGAGGCCATGCTGCCAGGTCAGAGCAGGCGAGATGGGTAGATCTTCAGGCCAAGGCAACGAAGAGGGTTATGGTCTGGCGCAGGTGACAGTTCGCCGCCGGTCCGTATGTAACAAGTCAAATGTGAAGACAACTAAAGAGCAGGTGTGATATCGAGTAATCATTTTGAGGGTGAGGTTAATTAGAGTAAAGCAAAGAGTGGCGGTGATGCAAGGTATGGATCACAGCAATAGTGGGTGCAGAGTAGGTATCTAGCTCAGAAAAGAGACGACATATCGCCAACATAAGAGCTTTCTTCCTGGGGATGGCGAAGAAGAGTCCAATGAGGAAGTGAAGTGCGTAGGCTGATGGGAAGACGATGAGCAACTCAATTCCACGGGTGACACACACATCGGCGAGTGGCCAATCACGGGCGTGTCTGAGTGAGTCTGAGTCGAGTCACGTCCCCAGTGGGACGGATGGCTGAACACCTCGGTACCTGGTACTTAGGCCCCCGACTCCGCTAGCATCTCCGCCAGCAACTGGGCCGGCGGCCTTCAGCGGGTGACTCCACTAACCCAGCAGCTCCAGTGCTATTGTAAGCCTGTAACTCGTCATAAAGCCTGGCAGGGTCCTCCCATCCAAGACAAGGGGCTGAAAATACCCGATGCAATGCATGCATGGCCTGTCGCAGGCGGTGTTCAGCTCCTTATTCGAAGACGGATATGCTATAATAAGGATGCACGCATTTATCAGAGCCATCATGACCGCAGTCGGTGCCGCCGACGAGACGCGCCACCACCGTCTGACGAAGCGTCGAGCTCAGCCACAAAGTACAAGCGCTCCCAACGCCATAAGTATAGGATACATGCAACTAGATGTCTGGAAGAACAAAGGATGCCCTCTACCAAGCCCTCTTGCGGGCTTTCTGTTGTCCTGTTTGCCTGTCTTGTCTGTCCCTGAAAGAGTCCTGCTTCCCCGCATTCATATCCAAGCCTCGGCGTAATGTAAGTGTCAGGTATTATAGCGCCTGTATCCAGTACAAGCGACTTTCACCCAGCTCGGTACCTGAATGCGTTAAGGGGTCTCGATACCCCACCAACGTTGCTGTCCGCCCAAGCCATTGCAACCTAACACTCAACTCGTATGCCGGCCAATATCTACGGGGCCGAGCCTCGATCTTCAACTGTACATCTCCACGCCACCGCCGTCCAACAATTTCCTACTTCCTCTGCAACACCAGCCGCTAGACGCTCGATACTCCCACCATGAGAAAATTCGGCTTTGGCAAGAAATCCGAAGATGGCGAAGACGCCAGTCGACATGCCCTCTTCGGGCGCAAGAAGTCATCACCCGCCCCCTCAGACAACCCCTACGCCAAGCAATCTGGTGGCAAGGACCCCTATGCCGACGAAGCCAAGTATGCCAACATGACCCCTTACCAACAAGCTCGTGTCGGTATCAACGCCCCCAACAATGGCCCTCGACCTGGCGGTCCCGCTCCCTCACCAGGCCCCAATGCTGCTCCCAATGCTGCTCCCAATGCTGCTCCCAACGCTGGCGGCTTCAACCCTCCGCCGCCGAGCGGTTATGGTGCTGATAGATACGGGTCAGGCAGCGGCTATGGCTCCGATCGCTACGGCAATGCAGGCGCTCAGAGCCAGCAAAACGCCCCGGCGCCCTCGGCTAGAGGCCCTGGCGGCTACGGCGGCTTTGGTCGGGACGAGCCAGACAACAACCGAGATGCCCTCTTCTCGGGCGCACAGGAACGACAGGCGCAGAAGCAGCAAACCGGTCCCTCTGCTCCCGGTTCCTCTCAGCAATCTGGAGCTCCCGGAGATTCATATGGTGGCTACGGCGAGCAGCGAGAGCTGACTGCCGAGGAACAAGAGGAGGTCGAATACCAGGCCATTCTTACCGAGAAGAGACAAGTGCAGCAGGAGAGTGCATCGTCGGTATCGCGTTCGGTTCAGATGGCTCGTCAGGCCAACGAAGTTGGACAAGCTACCCTGGCACGGCTTGGCGCTCAGGGCGAACGATTACACAATACGGAGAAGCACCTTGACCTGGCGTCGAACCAGAACAAGATTGCCACGGACCGGGCAGCTGAGCTCAAGACGCTCAACCGAAGCATGTTTGCCGTCCACGTAGGCAATCCCTTCACCTCCAAGCAGCGTCAGCTCAGGGCAGACGAGGAGGTTATGGAGCGACACCGCTCTGAGCGAGAGCAGCGAGAAATGACTCGTCGCGATGGCTACCAGGCCACGCAGCGCATGGAGCAAACTTTCAAAGGTATTGACGGAGCGGGAAGACCCCGACAGCAGCCTCGCAAGAAGGATTACGGAAAGTTCAATCTCGATGACGAAGAGGGTGCAGATGAACTCGAGGATCAGATCGACGACGGCATCACTGAGCTCGAGGGCCAGGTAGGCATGATGAACATGGTCGGCCGGGCCATTGGAAAGGAGGTGGATACACAGAACAAGCAAATCGACCGCATCATGAACAAGGCAAGTGACATATTTCCCAACTTGAACCAGCCGCGCCAGACACTAACACATGCTACAGAGTGACGCGGTTGACGACGCTACGAGAATGAACCGAGAACGCTTGGCTCGAATCAGATAAGCTGACTTGCCTCAATGAACACTCGAAACCAGTTGAGCTGGCGTTGAGCAATGGGTCGAGACAGAGACGCCAAATCCTGATCTTTTCCTGGGTTCTCCCAGCTACTTAAGCAAGGCCTCTCAAAGAAGACCCTTGATGATGGAGCTGTCAAACTGCCATGTTCGAAACAGTTGGATAGATAGCTAGCCGTGGGTGCCATGTATGCGATAGCCTCGATCGATCGCGCTCATGCGGCGTGTTACTTAATGAGAGTACTCGCGGCTTATTAGAGATTTCTTGGCCAGATGGAGATGCGATGCGAGGGACAAGATGTCTGGTTGAACCTTATAACATGAAATCAGCTTCGATTGCAAACTAAACAAGTACTTATCTTGCCATCGTATTGTTTCAAACTTGACGTGACTTCTAATAGCCCTCGAACTCATGGCATCAAGGTCACGTGGATCCTGTAGTCAGAGTTGTACCCGTACTGTGTAAACAAGTCCTCAGCCCGCACTGTCATCTTACACGTTCAGATATTTTTTTCTAGCCGTGATGAGCTACATTCAACCGCCTGCAGCACACAATCCCCAACATTCACAACCAAATGGCGTCCACAAATGATCCAACTCGTCCGGCAAAGAGGCGGAAGACTAAGCCGGATCCCAATGCGGTCACCATTGGCGGCAAGGCCATTTCCCTCGAGGGTTATCTCACTGCACCACCAACTAAACCGGTCAAGGAGGCCGCTCCCCCGGCTCCGGTTCCAGAGGCCCCAAAGCCTGCAACACCGGTAGTAGAGGAACTTGATGGCATGACCAGGCCAAAGAAGCACTTCCAAGGACGAAAGGGAGACAAATCCCGCGTCCAGGAAGATCGGGGGCTGCTCAAGACGCGCCGACAGCTCCCCATCTGGCAACATCGTGAAGAGATCCAACAAGTCATGCGCAAGTCAGACAGCGATGTTCTTCTCCTGGTCGGTGAGACTGGTTCCGGAAAGAGTACGCAGGTTCCCCAGTTTCTCTTCCAGGAGCCCTGGTGCAGGCGGAAGCGGGTCAAGGTGCCCGGGTCCGACGAAGAGGTGTCTGTGGGCGGCATGATCGCCATCACGCAGCCGAGACGTGTGGCTGCTACGACGCTGGCCCATCGAGTCTCTCAGGAAGCTGGCACGCCGCTTGGCAAGGGACGGCCGGATGGTCTGGTTGGTTACTCTGTGCGGTTCGACCATGTCGTCCCCAAAGGTACCAGAATCAAATTCCTGACAGAGGGAATGCTGCTCCAAGAACTTTTGCGAGACCCCCATCTACGGAGCTACAGCGCCATTGTTGTTGATGAGATTCACGAGCGGAGTCTGGACGTGGATCTCCTGGTGGGTTTCTTGAAGCAGATTCTCGCTGGCGACAAGGTTGGTCGGGGCGGCATTCCGCTCAAGGTGATCATCATGAGTGCAACGGCAGATGTGGAGGTGATTCAAGCCTTTTTCAAGGACGTTGGCCCCGAAAAAGACAGACTCCCCGACGAAAAGGATGAGAGCCCGGTGCAGGTACTTCGAATCAAGGGACGACAGTACCCTGTCGAAATCACCCACGAACCGAAGCCTGTGGGCGATTTGCAGGACGCACTCGTCAAGACAGTCTTCAAGATCCATCTGCAGGAGCAGCTTCCTGGGGATGTTCTTGCTTTCTTGACTGGCCAAGAAGAGATTGAGTCGGCGCAAAAGCTCATTGAAGAGTATGCCGAGACACTGGCGTCCAACGTCCCCAAGATCAAGGTCTGCCCTCTTTACGGTCAGCTCTCAATGGACGCACAACGTGACGCTTTCCTCCCGACAAAGGCCTCCTTTACGCGCAAGATTGTCCTGGCCACCAACATTGCCGAAACGTCGGTGACAGTTCCCGGTGTTCGATATGTGGTGGACTGTGGCAAGGCCAAGATCAAGCAGTATCGGCCGCGACTGGGCATGGAGTCTCTTCTGGCGAAGCCTATATCCAAGTCATCGGCGGTACAGCGGGCGGGTCGAGCTGGTCGTGAAGGTCCCGGAAAGTGTTTCCGACTATACACGGAAGAAGCCCTCAACAGTCTGCAAGACTCGGATCTGCCCGAGATCCTACGCAACGATGTACTAGGAGCTGTTCTCACCATGAAGGCACGCGGAATTCAGGACGTGCTTGCATTTCCATTGATGGATCCCCCTGAACCTGAATCCATCGAAAAGGCCCTGGTTCACTTGCATTTCCTGGGGGCTCTGAACGACGACGGCACGATAACGACGACGGGGATGACGATGACTCGACTACCCATTTCCGCCCCCCTGGGAGCGGTGCTCTTGGCCGCAGCGAAGCCCGAGTTTGACTGTGTGCTGGAAGTGATTGACATTATTTCGTGCATTACATCAGGCGACGACATCTTCCTCCAGGTGCACTCGGAGGAAGCTCAGGAGGAAGTCGAGTCTTCGAGAAAGGAGCTGCAGCGCCGAGAAGGAGACATCATCACCTACCTGACGACGATGCAGCAGTACACGGCCGAAAACGCCGACCGGGTGAACTGGTGCAAGCAGAAGAAGATCAATATGCGCAACATGAGACAGGCGCTCAACATCCGACGCCAGCTCCGCGGCATCTGCCTCAAGGAGAAGCTGCTGCCGGAGGCGGCACCGGCGGACCCGCAGCCATTTGTGCCGCTGGCGCCGGAGCGGGGCGAGCAGGTGCTCAAGTGCTTCCTGCGCGGGTTCGCGTTGAAGACAGCGATGCTGGCGCCAGACGGCAGTTATGTGACGGTGCACGGCAAGCATGTGGTGGCCATCCATCCGTCGAGCGTGCTGCACGGGCAGAAGAAGGAAGCAATGATGTTCCTGGAGCACGTGTACACGAACAAGAGTTATGCGAAAAAGGTCAGCGCCATCCAGGCCACCTGGATCGCCGAGGCGTTGGAGGGGGGCCGATGATGGGTTCCGGGGAATTCATCCTAGGCGTGCTAGTGATGGATTGAATGATGGATGAGACGAAACAGTTGGCTTTCTTGTTACAAATGGCTGCCTACCTTATATACCAAACATGTTGACGCTCTATAATACAAAAAGACTACCTATAGAAGGAACTCGTTGGCTCACGGCTCAGACTCTCCCCCCTCACGTGCCTTTTGGATTGCCTGCATCAGCTCGTAAAGCTGGGCTATTTGCTCATCTGTCGTCGTGTCGCAGATTGTCAGTAAGCGTCCAGTGCCACTACGTGGTCAGTAGGGAGGATTCTTTCCAACTCACCACTCATCTTCTGCAGCTTGCCCTCGTCAATCTTCTCACCGATCCACTCGTCGCCCTCAATCTTCTGAGCGTACAGCTGCCACTCGGTCAAGAAGCCAATCTGATTGGGGTTTCACAACAAAGGTCAGCTCTATTGTTCTGCTTCAAACTCGCTTGGGGGGGGAAGGGACAGTGGCGACTAACCAGATGAGCCGGGTTGTCGACTTTGCGGTGGGCGCGGAACTCGGCCTTGATGTACTCGTCGCCCAGCACCCTCATCTCGGCGGGCAGATGCTTGCGGTGCGAGCGGAGGAGGCGGCGGTACAGCTGGATCGGCGGCAGCAGGGCCATGGGGCTGGGGCGGAAGCCGGGGCGGACGGCGGCCTGGGCGAGTCTGGCGATGGATGACCGCATCATGAGTGGATGAGTGGGCGAGTAGTGTTGATGTTTTGTTGTCTGGGGGATACAGGACTTGAGGGCTGAGAACAAGAGATGAACTGGAGCCCTGACTCTAGAGCCGCGTGGAATGAGACTGTTGATAATCACTTGTAAACGATGGATGCTTGCTCCCGCAGTGCGGCCGAGTTGGGATGAAGAGAGAGAAAAGCGCCAATGATGAAGCTTGGATTAGGACTGTACAGTGCAGACAGTGCACGCAATCATCCAGCCAGTGTGCGCATGCCTGCTCCACTACACAGACACAGTGCCTATGCGGAGCACACACTCAACGGCCTCGATGAAATTCGCCAACTATCCGAGCGACGCATGAGAAAGAGAGTGAGAGTCGACCAGGAGCATCACTTCGCCACTTGTGCAAAAGCAGCATCATCTCATAACTAGCCATGTCCTTCTCCTTTGGCTTCGCCGGTGACGACATCGCCGACGACGCCACCGCCCCGGCCCCGGCCCCGGCTCCGGAGCCGTCCTCGGCCAACACCAGCGCCAGCGCATTCCCCGTGCCGGGCAAGCCCCAGCTCCCGCCCACGCAGCACGACCTGGCAACGCTGCTGAGCCGGCTGCCGTCCAAGGTTGCCTACGGCGAGCTCTCGGTGCCGCTCGGCGAGGGCGCAGCGGTGCGCATCGCCCGCCGGGAACTCTGGGATGTGCGCGTGCAGCTCATGGCCGAGGACGAGGCGCCGGGCCAGGACGCCGCTGGCGCCGCCGACGGGCTGGGAGCCCACGACGTCAAGACGGGTGTCTACGAGGGCGGTTTCAAGAGCTGGGAGAGCAGCGCAGACCTCATCCAGGAACTCGGCGCCCAAGAGGTTGTCGAGGCGCTGTCGGCGCCCCTGCGCGTGATAGAGGTGCGTCCATCATGATATATACCTACTTATCAACCTTGTCTTCAGTCTTCTTACACGGCGCGCTTCCGTCGCACAACAGCTCGGCTGCGGCACCGCGCTACCCTCGCTCGTACTCTTCCAGCGAGCCATGGCCCAGGCCCGCGCCTACGGGCCGGAGCGCCGCCCGCCGCCCATCTCCCTCATCCTTGCCGACTACAACCCTTCGGTGCTGCAGCTCGTCACCCTGCCCAACCTCGTCCTCGCCTGGGCCCTCGACAGCCGCCTCGATCCGGCCTTGCAGGACGCCTTCTCCATCGACGACGAGGTCGAGCTCGGCCCTGCAGTCATTGACGCCTTCCAGAGCCATCTCGCCCAGGCCAACATCTCGCTATCCTTTGTCTCGGGTGCCTGGTCCTCCGAGTTTGTCAACCTGCTCTACTCAATACCGATTCCAGGCGGGGAGCCTACCAGCAGCGCCTCCAGGACCATCCTCCTCGGCGCCGAAACCATCTACTCGCCTTTTGCCCTGCAGGCCTTTGCCGAGACCATGTTTGCCATCCTCAACCGGGAGAGGGAGACGCCAGGTAGCAGCGAGGCCTTGGCTTACGTCGCCGCCAAAAGGATGTACTTTGGCGTCGGAGGCTCTCTCGACGACTTTGTCGACAAGGCCCGAGCAAAGGGCGCCGACGTTCAGCTGCTGAGGGAGGAGACTGAGGGCGTACGACGTGGTGTCGTACGCTGTGTCTTGGGAGCCACATAGACAGAGCCGCAGGGGAAAAGAAAGCAACTCAGTATAAGATCAAACACACGAGATCCATGGTCACCCTACTACATCACAGACCTTCATCGTATCGCCAGACCTCAACGTCACACTTCAAATGGGCTGCATCAACAGGCGGAAGAAATCAAAAGCTGGGTATATTGTTGTCCACCAACGCCAAAGCCAAGTCATACCAGAATCTATCGCTGCTGGCTCGCCCCGACAACCTTGCTTGCCGTAGCCCTCCACGTCGCGGCCCATCATTACTTGCTCTTCTTTTTGAAGTTCTCCGTACACACCGGGCAGTACCACGTCCCGTTTGGTTCACTTTTGAGGCCAACGCAGGACCAGTGAAACCACTCGTACGGGCAGTTGTCGTTGTCACACGCCACCATGTCGCCGTAGCTCACGCTGTGGCATAGACAGTACTTTTTGTCGTCCCCTCCATCTTCGTCTTCGTCGGCGTCTCCGAGGACATCGTCTCCCTCCACGTCCTTTCCATCTGCCGCAGGTGTTCCACGCGATCGTCCGTCGGTGCCGTCATCGTCGTCTCCACTTCCGCTATCAGCGTCCGACAGTTCACTATCTACTGTTGGGGCAGGCGAGTTCCTATTCGAGGCCTTTTTGACCCGCGACAGATTAGACTTGTTTGGAGCCTTTTTGCGTACGCCAGTGGTCGGCGTGCCTCGGCGAGAACCGTTGCCAGTTGACTTGACAGATCCAGATCTCGGTCCGGCACTTCCAGCCCGAGCCACGGATGCTGCTCCATTTGTGGCACCATTCTTCGGGGTGCCTGGCCCCAGCGACGAGTGTCGTGCCAGACCGCTAGAAGTTGCGGGTGCATTTCCGGTGCCTGGGTTTGCTCGTGGACCTCCTCGCTTGGTCGCCGGTCCGGCCGAGCCTTCGCGCTGTCGATTTAGAATCATACTGGCCGCCGGGGTGGTTGGCGCCGAGGCGGCATGCTGATGCGTCTGGGCATGTCGGACGTGCGGGTGGTTCGGGAGCCGTGCAAGGGTGGGGTTGGAAGAAGTATGGACCGCTGCAAGGGGCGACGAGGCAGCCGGAGTGCTAATGATGTTGCTGGCTGGATTGATGGAACGAATGGAGGGAGCGGAATGGTTGGCGGCGCTGGGCCGGAGGAGTGATGGGACTTCGTCGGGATCTGTAAAGCCAGGCTCGGCTCGGTCGTAGAGTATCTTGATCTGGACGTCTAGACTCCGCAGGTGCTTGTCCATGTTCAGTTGCATCTTCTGCTGAAGAGAAAGTTTGTCCTGAGAAAGCTGGTCGGCACGCCCATAGGCCTCGCGGACCTGGGCTCGAAGAAGGTCCTCCTTAGGGTTGGGCTCATGGCTGCCGTTGCTCTTAATCCACTTTTGAATCTTGCCATCGCGATCCTCAATCACGCGGATGCACTCAGCATACTGACGGTCCTTTTCTGTGATTTCCTCCTGGATAAATCGTATCTCTTCGGGCAGATTCTGTACGCGGTTGATCCAATCGTCGAGGATCAAACCGGGATCGAGGGCCTCGGCTTGGGGCATCCTCTTGACGAAGTCGATGGACAAGTCGTCTCTAGGCATGATGGTTAACGGAAAGCCCAGCGACAACAATAACAACGGCCGATGCAGGGACACGACTGCGGGCAAGTTTCCCCATCAGACGAGACAAAGATGCAAAGAGCAGCTGAGACAGTGGAGAGGCAGCTGGGCAGGAAAAGATGATAACGGGTAGACGATGGATACGTCTGATGACTTTGGGGGTAGACCAATGCTAGACAGACAAGACAAGCGTGGGGAGCGGAATAGAATTAGAAACAAGTGGTTCGTTCCAGCCAAAGCTCAAAAGCTAGGCCCCGGCGGAGGCGGAAGCGGAGGAAGTGGCAGAAGAAGGAAAAGCCCGGGACAGGGGTTGTGGGTTTGGTTTGGTCTGGTTTGGTTTGGCTTGGTTGTCACGAGCAACGCGCGAGAGAGGTACTGGAAGAATGACTCAGCTCACCTCGGATACCCTGGGAGCAAGATGGCGGGACTGCCCTGGAGGCAAGGAAGGAGGCAGAGGGGACGCGGTCTGAGCGTGGGTCTCGCACTTGCACTCGCGATGTCCCGAGAGAGCTGGCAAAGAGGAGAGAGCGGTCGTGGCGGTCGCGGCAATGGCGATATTGCGAGGCGTCCAGGGCGTTGGTGAAGCAAGCATGGGCGAGCGATGCCATCGTGGAGCCGGGCGAGGCAAAAATAAAAAGTCCGGCCGAGGACCTCAGCCACTCTTCAAAGTCGAGTCCGCACCAGCCCCAATCTAACCTCCACCACTGATTTTTACACTAAACTAGATCGGGTCAAGACCGGATGGGGTTCGCGGTCATCACACAGCAAGTACTGTAAAAGTGTTTTGCAGCAATTCTCACGGCCAAGGTGGCTACAGCGTATACCTAAGCAGTACCTGACCTGCCATGCTTGCATCAGCCACCCGCATCCATTCTACAATTCTTAGCAGATGCATCCAAGTCTATCGAAGGCTTTCCATCTACAACATACAACCGTTGCCCGTGATATCCTAGGCCACCAGCCCTTGCTCGCTACTGCTCATCTCTATTTCTCTTCTCTCGGCACCACTGCTGCTCATCCTTCTCCAGCAACCTCACTCACTACGCTTGGCGGCTTGGGACGCCTCCGCCATCCACCGCCAGGATGAATATAGACTCATACAGATACCGGGTGCCTAAACCCAACTACCTCCCTCACATTTCAAACGAGGAGCGCAATGACTCCATGGTCGAGGAGTACAATACGCCCCTAGGCCTCGCCAGCGAGATGGACAACGCCAAGTTTTACAACAAATGCAAGCGCCTCGCCGAGGAGTCGGGCATCCATCGACCCAAGGGCTACAATGTTTCCTTCCACTGCAACCCGGACATTGAGAAGCACCACTTTGGCATGACCCATCCCATGAAGCCCTGGCGCCTGACGCTCTCCAAGAGCCTCATCTACTCTTACGGCATGTCCTTTGCCATGGACAACTACATTGCCCGGGCCGCTACATACGAAGAGCTGGCTGACTTCCACACCACTGACTATATTGACTTCCTCGGCACCGTGCTTCCCGAGCCGGTCCCCCGGGATCTCGAGAATCAGAACCCGGACCTTAGGTTCAACCTTGGCGGCTCAGACTGCCCGTTGTTTGATGGCTTGTTCGATTACTGCTCCCTGTCTGCCGGCGGATCCCTGGATGCGGCAAGGAAGATTTGTCATAAGCAATCCGACATTGCCATCTCATGGGGTGGTGGTCTGCATCATGCAAAGAGGGCCGAAGCCTCTGGGTTCTGTTACATCAATGACATTGTGCTCGCCATCCTCCAGCTGTTACGTTATTATCCGCGAGTGCTGTACATCGATATTGACGTGCATCACGGAGACGGCGTCGAGGAGGCCTTTTACTCTACTGACAGAGTCATGACCGTCTCCTTCCACAAGTACGACCCCAACAACTTCTTCCCTGGAACTGGAGCGCTGGACGACAATGGTCCTAAGAGCGAGCACAACCCCGGCGCACACCATGCTTTCAACGTTCCTCTGAATGATGGAATCACAGACGAACAGTACGACAACCTCTTCAACTCAGTCATTGGCAAGATTGTAGAAAAGTTCCGGCCTGGTGCTATTGCGCTTCAGTGCGGTGCCGACTCTCTGGCGGGCGACCGTCTCGGCCGTTTCAACCTACAGGTCCAGGGTCATGGCGCCTGCGTCGAATTCTGCAAGAGGATGGGAATCCCAATGATTCTCTTTGGAGGTGGAGGCTACACGCCACGAAATGTGGCACGAGCCTGGACATACGAGACCAGCATCGCCATCAACTGCCAGGACAAGATCAACCCGATCCTTCCACAGCACGCCCCCTGGCGCGAACAGTTCCGGCAGGATACCCTCTTCCCGACCCTGGAGCAGATTCTGGGCGAGCCGCGACAGAATCGCAATCCCCAAAAACGCTTACAGGATATCGTGCAACACATTACGGAACAGCTCCGGTTCGTGCAGGCCGCGCCCAGCGTCCAGCTTCAGACGATCCCGCCCGACCTTGGCGGTATTCGGGATGATGTGGAAGATCGGCTGAAGGAGGAGAATGACGAAAGGCATGACGAGGTACGCCGGGCGCGAGAAGCGGCGGTCGGAACAGCCATGGAGCTCTAGAGAATGTTTATCCGCACACACAAAGTGAGCCTGGACCGCCATCGCCAGCCAAAACGGACTCCACCCATGCCGCACTGGGTCTATACGTCGTAATACACATAGTGTTGCGTAGAGTTCGGTTGAAAAGCAGCCCATATAGACGAGGTCGCACGTTCGCCACTCGACCTTGCCACCAAAGTCCGAGCAACAACCCATCAAGAGTCCGAGAAGAAAGGCGAAGGATGCTTCGTATTTACCTGACGAGACGTGCAACTCAAAAGTGCTATGCCCAAAGCAGGGGGTGCGGATCGAAATGCCCCCTGCTGGCCCACAAGCAAGGGCCTAGCTGAGAGCGACGCGCTAGGATTTCCAGTGTACTTTTGGAGCGAAAATAGTACAATGGAGCGGCGCAAGGGCCTGCGAGCTCTTAGTATTGGATGAGCGAGGGAATCCTTCGAGCTGCACGCACCTCGCACTGCTGCCGGATACTGTCGATGAAGGGGGCGAAAGGGACTGGTCAGTTTCAGTGGAAATTGGAGACGATGAGAGGATCAAACCGTCAGCACTACCGATCAGATGGGATTATGTATATAATGGCGTTGAATTCCTCCAACTCAAAAAGGACACCCACCACCATCTGCATTGCGGCCCGGACCGATCTAGACTTCGTTGCCTATTCCCTGCAGCATTCCTCGGCCGATCAATCGCCTTGGCGTCTACGCCATTCCCTTGTTCAGCTCTCTCTCTCTCTCTCTCTCTCTCTCTCTCTATCTCTTTCTCTTTTGCTCAATTAAGCACATCATTACAACCAGTATCCAACATGGTTGCCATTAGCAAACTTGCGCTCGCCGCCTTTGCCATGGGCTCTGGCGTCAACGCCCGAGGTAGGTGTAACTCGTCCAAGGCGCCCGGGTCGTCCGTTTCGGCTTCGGCCCCGGCCCCGGCCTCCTCTACGGGAGATCCCGTGGCTAAAACAACCACAGCGGCTTCGGCTTCGGCTTCCAAGACGGGCAGCGCCGCCGCCGCCGGGGGATCATTGTCCAAGTTCAAGCCCGGCGTCCAGTGGGAGATTTGCATCCACAAGCCCATCAAGCACGACAGCGCCGCCGACTTTATCCCCGGCGAGGCCCTCGTCTGGGACATTGATCTCGCCCACGCTGCTTACGATCACCCCAAGACGATTCCCGCGCTCAAGAAGGCCGGTAAGATTGTCATCTGCTACTTCAACGCAGGTGCTTGGCAGGACTGGGACGAGGACAAGGACAAGTTCCCCAAGAATGTCCTGGGTAAGACTCTGGACGGATACGACGACGAGCGCTACCTCAACATCCGCTCCGACACCGTAGTCAACCTCATGAAGAAGCGTCTGGACCTGGCCGTGTCGACGGGCTGCGACGCCGTCGACCCGGACAACATCGACGCGTGGGCGCAGGACGACGATGACAACACGGGCTTTGGGCTCAAGGAGTCCGACTACGTCACCTACCTGACCAAGCTGGCCAACTACGCGCACTCGCTCAAGACCAAGGAGGGCAACAAGCTGCTAGTGGGCCAGAAGAACGCGCCCGAGATTGCGCCCCAGCTCGTCTCGGTGCTCGACTTTGCCGTGCTCGAGTCGTGCCGCGGCAGCACCGACGAGGACGACGACAACGAGCCCTTTTGCAAGGACTTTTTGCCCTACGTTGCCCAGGGCAAGCCCGTCCTCCAGATTGAGTACCCGCCGTCCGTCAGCAGGAACAACAGGGGCAGGATGAGCGCCTCGGACGAAAAGTACTACTGCAGCGCCTCGGACAACGACAAGGGCTTCAGCAAGATTATCAAGTGGGAGTCGGCGCGTCTCGACGGCTGGGGCCAGTACTGCGGTGGCCAGGTCTTCCGAACGCCCACCATCGAGGACTAGGAATCACGCACAAGACGGGGATGGTGCGGTTTAGAGGGGTCAGAAGTTGACTGATCCAAATCGTTGTGCATACAACGCTGTGAATTTCTTTCTGTATATATATATTATATATTGCCCCCTTACATGTCAAATCCATGCAGATATTGAAGAGCCAAGTTCCCATTCCTTGGCAACCCCTCGACTTGTATTCTCGTGTCGTGCTTCCTACCTTGATAGCCACACATCACAATCGACACGACACAACTAAGCAGGGACGTTTGTTTCCGTTGGTCAGTTGATGACCCCTGGAGGGGCCTTTTTCTTCATCTTATGCAGCTGCACGGCCACATACGCAACGAGCAAGATGCCGACGACCAACCCAAGGATGAGGAGTATAATATCGACGGGCACGGGGTTGCCGTCAAACGTCTCGTGGAACAAGATGTCGAGCCCCGACTGGGAAAAGTTGAAGAGGCCCGAGAGGCAGATGATGAGACCGTAGACGGTGCCAAAGGTGCGGAAGCCAAAGACCTTTGCGGTGTAGTCGGACACGGCGGTGTAGTAAAAGGGGCGGTAGAGGACAAAGAGGACGACGCCCAGGTAGGCGGCCCAGTGGTAGGGCAGGACGCCGAGGAGGCCGATGACGGCGCCGGTAGCGACGAGGGTGGCGAGGACGAGGGCGGTGCTGACGTGGTCGAGGGCGGTGCCGATGAAGGGGATGGAGATGAGGCCGCCGAGGGGCAAGGCGACGTCGAAGAAGGTGTTGAGGCGGACGGCGGCATCGAGGTCGCCAAAGATGGCCGTGTACTGGGCCCGGATGGTGGCGACGAAGAAGTTGATGCGCGTCATCTGGACAATGGTGAAGAGGCAGACGAGGACGAACCAGGGCGAGGAGATCTGCTCGAGGACGGTGCGGTCGTGCATGACGCCCCAGACGCCCGAGGCGGCGCTCTGGCGCTCCTTGGCCTCGACGTGCTGGTCGCCGCGGCCGGAGCCGAGCAGCGACTCAATGTCGGCGACGACGGCCTCGCGGCGCTGGCGCTCCTCGAAGCGCTCCTCGCGCAGCAGCGCCGTGTACTCGTTGACCTGGTCGTCGAGCGGCGGCGACGGCTCGTCGGCGTCGTTGGCCGCCTCGGCGCTGTCGACCTGGTCCACCAGCTCGCCGACCGTCTTGTACGACTGGGCAGGCATGAATGTCAGCTGAACGACGGCGATGAGCACGGGGACGGCGAGGTAGGCGAGGAAGAAGCGGCGCAGGCCGAAGCGGCCGGCGGTGGCGTTGAAGACGAGGCGGTAAACGAGGAAGAGGGCGCTCGAGGCGTCAAAGGCGCCCGTCATGAGGGCGAGGATGAGGCCCGAGTGCCGGGGAAACGCGTTGCTCAGCTGAAAGGACGAAATGTAGGTAAAGGGTCCCCCGAGGGCCAGCATCAGGTATCCCGGCAGCAGGGCGTCAAAGGGCAGGATGGCGTGGTAGGCGAGCAGCAGGGCGCCGGCGGAGAGGAAGAGGCAGCCGACGAGGCCGCAGACACGGGGGCCAAAGTGGTCGAGGATGGCGCCGACGGGCAGGGCCGCGACGTTTGTGCCCACGGCGGCCACGGTAAACATGAGGTTGAGGCGGATCTCGACGCACGTGTCGCGCGCGAGGTCGCTGCCGCGGCAGATGTTGGCGTAGGCGCCCTCGCGGATGAGGACGGGCTTGATGGCGGCGAATCCAAAGACGATGCCAGCGGCGAAGAGGCAGTAGATGACGGCGGCGAGGATCTGGACTGTTGCGTGGTTAGCGAGGGGATGTCATGAGCATGAGCATGATGGTGAGCATGAGCATGAGTACCATGGTATCAGATCATGATTATGCCTACACGCTTGCCGCAACAAGACGGACAGACTCACGCCTTCGCTTCCATTCCGGCACTTCAAAGGCGCCCACGGTAGGCCCGCACTGGCCCTCGGGCGCCCACACGGTCGAGTCCCAGTCGTTCTGCGCCGAGGCCGAGACGGGGACCGGGTTGAACGTCAGGCGGCGCACGCGGAGGCTGGCATCGCTGCCGCGACGGCTCGTGTTGCCGAGATCCTGGTGATGGGCGTGGCCGGGGAGAGCGGCCAGCGTCTCGATGCTGACGACGCGGTTCAGCGACATGGCGCCTTTGCCCGCCGGGTTGAGCTGCAATGGTGCTTGCGTTTCGGCGGGTGGAGATGCTGCAGGTGATGGTGTTGTTGTAGCTGTTTAGTCTGTTCTTCTCGCCGGCACCGGGCAATCGACAGCCAGCAGCAGCACGTTTCCAACAATGACTATCTATGCTATCTCGACGGGAAAAAGAATGGATTCAGAAAAGACGAAACGAGGAACAAAGCCCGAGGAGGGCGACCGCAAGCAGAGGCGGGGGGTTGGAGGAGCGATGCTCTCTCCTCTCTGGTTGGCTCGATGACGACGATTCGCGAAACGCGGGACGAGACCACGAGACCACGGATCCAGGCAGATCTGGCCGTGTTTGCAGCCACCAGAGTGACCAGACAGGGAATCCCGTTGCAACTGGACTGCAGTTCTCTGGCCAGCCAAGCCAGCCATCTCGTGCCCCCAACCCTCATCATCATCGCCTTTCTTGACCCCGCCAGTTCAAGCCCCCGGAGCAACAGTTGCAAGTAGACGCACCAATCCGTCAAATTGTTGAATCCTTCTCCCAGGGTCCAAAACTACTCGCCATTCGCTTCTATAATACTCTGATTGCACAGAGTACCGAGTACGGCGGATGCGGCTATGCATCCGCCGACACTGCGTCTCGTCCCGGGCCTCTCGGCCGCCCCGCCACGCGCCCGGCCGCCGATCCGTTCCAACCTCATTCAGCCGAGACGCCGGCTTCCCCGTTCCGAACCCCTACTCTTCCCGCAGCAATTGGCTGGCTGTCACAAAACATACACAACAGACAAATCATAGGTAGTCACGGGCAAGGCTGCAAATACCACGAGGGGTAAAAAACGACCAAAATCATATGGCTAAACCAAGATGCGAGTCTACAAGGCTGGGCATCACTCCACTGCCCCCACGGCCTTTGCCACCTAATCCAAATTAAATCACAAAAGAAGATCCAGCCCAGCTCGGCCAATAACCTCCCCAAACCAGCCGTTGGCAGCAGATGCGACGCAACCAAATGCCTCATTCCTCACCTGTGGCTACTTCAAGGGAGGCCCAGACTCTGCCGCCCAGAATATCCACAAGAAAGTCTCTCAAAAAAAAAATCCCCCAATCCTACATCGCAGCATGACTAGCACCATTCGGCTTAAAAGTAGCGGATAACAGCCTTGCCACCCTTGGGCATGGACGCCTGCATCACAATGAGTTAGTCTCCTTCTCTCTCCCAAAAGTTGAAGCGTTGTTACTTACCGTGCAGCCAGGCTTCGACTTGTCGCCAGAAGGTGGGGTGTTGTACTCGCCGTCAATGTAGTAGCAGCGGTCCTTGTGGTTCTGACCCTCAATCAGGATCTCGACATTGAAGTCGAGCTTCTCGTAGCTAGTGGGCAGGTTCTGGAAAAGCGAAATGAAGGTGTCGCCATTCTGGTTTCGGCCGGTGCCGAGAACCATAGGGGCCCAGTTACCAGCAGCTCCCTTGTCGGCAGGGTTCTCCCAGATGCAGGCATCCTTCTCGCCGTAGCCCTTCTTGTTGATGTAGTACTGAGCAGTGGTGGGCTTGCCGGAAGTGTGGTAGTACGTCGTCGAGTCGGGGTTGCAGACGTCGACCGTTTCACCAGGCTGGGCAATGGCAGGAATGACCATGTTCTCGGTTCCCGGGTAGTCAGTGCGGCAGGTCGAGACGATATCGTCGAGGTCGTTCTGGATGGTGACACCACCAACTCCGGGCTCGCAAAGGGTCTCGGCATCCTCGCGGGTCAGCTCAAGGTAACCCTTGTTGTTGCAGTAGAGACCACCAATGGACTGGCCCGTAGAGCCCTGGGCCTTGGGCCACTGGGTCTTCTGGTATCCAGGAGGGCACGAGTACGAGCACATGGCGCCCTTGGTGCAAGACTGACCGGGGATGGCGGTGTGGATCGTCGAGATGACCAGAGAGCTGAGGCTGAAATCGGGGACGTACTGGATACCAGACCAGCCACCAATATCGAGCCAATCAAGGGCAACGGCACCATAGGCAGAAGGGAACTCGCTGCACTCGATCGTGCCGCTCTCAAACTTGCGGTCAACGCCAGAGCTGGAGCCGGAGCTGGAGCTCGAGGAGTGCTTGGCAGGCTTGGGAGCCTTCTTGGGGGGAGCCGGGGCCTCGGACGAGACAGGAGCGACGTAGACCGGGGTCGAGCTGGTGGTGGGCTCGGCAGTCGAGGTAGACTCTTCGACCTCGATGAACTGGGCGCCCAGAGTAGCCTCCTCGGTCTTGGAGCTGGAGGTGGAGGTGGGCTTGGGCTTCGGCGCAGGAGGAGGAGGAGGAGGCGTGTAAGATGGCTCGGTCTCGCCGATGACGACGAGCTTGCCATCTTCGATGCCCTTCTTGGCGTCCTCGTTGGCGATGACCTTGCCAGACAGCTCGTAGACGGTCTCGGTGGCAGAGACGACATATTCGGCTACGACGGCAGGGCCGCGCTTAGCGACGCGAGAGGCGTGTCGTCGGGCGTGGTTGTGCTGGTGCTGGTGCTGCGAAGCAGCGGCGCTGGCGACCAGCGTCGCGGCCAGGGTGAGGTTGATGATGTTCTTCATTGTGACGATGACAGTCTAGTCCGTGTGGATGTGGAGCGACTCTTATCTAGAAAGAGGCACATGGTTAGCAACATGACCCATGTTTCGCGACAATGAGATGTGTCGGGCGCAGTCCTGGATGTTCTGGGGTCTTCGAATTCCTCAAGGCCAGTCTGCCCTGCTTAATAGGCTTGAAGTCTATATCCTATGAGAGCGACCGGCCTCAATTGGCGATTTCCAATTCATATTCGACTGCTGACTGGACTGAGCGAGGATGGTTCGCGGCGGGTTGGCGGTTGACGGCTGACGGCTGACGGCTGTAACAATGGCGGGATTGCCAGATAGAGATCTGACCAAAAAGAATCCTTTGTGCGTTGTTGAACATGGCTCGGCCCGTTGCAACCACCTTGTCGTTTTGCCCCGGCCCTCTTCTCTCGAGTTGTATGTCGATCCCATCGATTAAGTATTGTCGTCGTGTGTGTGTGTGTGTGTGTGTGTGCAGATTCAAGGAAGAGATGCGACTGCGGAGTTACGAACCTGTGTAGTAGAACTAGGGAAGTGGTGTATAACCTTGGAGGAACTTCCCGTCCTCGATGATAAAAGCAAGTAGCGAACGTATAGCAGCTTCAAGGAGCGTGAGAGAGAGTAAGATGGAAAGACTCTCAGTTGGCAGGAAGCGTGTGTGAGGAAAGAACGAGGAACGAGAAGCGAGAAACAGCTGGGACAAGGTGGCTCGAAAAGGGAGGAGACACGGCCGTCTTGACTTGCCCGGGCGAGGGGCCAAGCATGGATGGAACCAACAGTGGCTCCTTGGCTCCCCCAGCCCGAGCAGCGCAGCGCAGCGCAGCGCAGCAGAGAGCGAGCCCGCGCATGGACATGGGCCCTGTTAGCGGTGTTAGCGCTTGGATCCAGCGGCCTACAGGCGTCGACGTGACCCTCTTGTGGGAAATTGCGCTGTCGTCAGTCGAGTTCTGCCCGGCCCATGCTCGTGCTATTGTTTCCCGGCCTGTCGCATCAGGAGCATGGATCCCTGTGCTGCAAGGTGCTGCAAGGTACCGCAAGGTACCTGGCTTGGCTTGGCTTGGCTTGGCTTGGGCTTGCGCACCAGGGGCCACCGCATCGCCACACCAAGCCAAGGCCCCCTATTGATTGCTAGCTGAGGTCCATGTTAGACTGCCTGAGCCCACGGGGGCCTTCACCGGAGGCCGAAAGCCACCCGTCCTGGCCAAACATCAAGGGGCACAATGTAAACACGCCATCACATCACACGGCTGGCTCCCTGCGACACTGCGACACTGCGACACGGAAGCCAGGGGCGAGCTGCAGTGTACGTACATTCCAAGGGGGCTTTGGGGCCCGTCACCGCGTTGCTCCGGCTCCTCAAGCGCATTCCTCCGTGGCCACACATGCAGAGTACAAATACTTGCCCATCGCCATCGTGCCAGCCGCCTCAGCCGTCAGCGAGCTTTCGGAAATGCGATCGACGTCTGCTACGGTAGGTACGTGTGTTGGCTCTTATTGTTACCCGATCAGATCAGTCGGTGGTAAGCTTTGCCAGCCTTGCGATGGGCATCCAGGTGCAGCAAGCACCACGGGGCACGATCGAGATACATGTGGGAAGCAGAGGCCATGGGGACTGGCTGTCGCATCCCTACCCACAAGTGGCTGCTCTATGAATCCAGCTTGGGGCATCGACTCCTTAATTAGCACTATCGTGAGCGATCCTTGGCTAGTAGTCAAGGTAATGTCAGACACCAGGCCGTCTTGGCCGCTCATCAACATCCCAAGTCGCCTGGGCGATCGAGACAGTGGGGATCAGCATCCTGCCCTTCGCAAACAAGTACCGCCATGTACCCCTTTCGTCTTAGAACATGGCCAATCACCACTCCAGACGCAGCCTCATCCAACTCCGCTCTAGACGTTGCCGCTCGGGTACCTGGGGCTAGACCCGTACAGGGAATCCCCTGAACAAGCACAAGCGACTGTCCGTCCAAACAAGGCAATACCAGCTGGTCAATCAAGCCACACCTCCCAATCCCCTCATGCACACAAACTCAATCTTCATCTCATCAAGCACACGCAGTCGTTGGTGGTGACGACAGCTCGCAAAGACGCTGCGGATCGCAATTACATCCTCCGCAGCGCATGTTGAATGTATGTATGCACATGTTGGCAGTTGGTAGGTGCTGATTAGCCATATTTCGGCAGCCTCTCTTCCCCCCCTGCACTCCTATGCGTGCGTTCCAACCTCCATCCTGGACAATACGCCGAATACTTGGATGTTCTTGTGTTTTTCTCCATGCGCATGTGCGTACCTAGACTCTCATCACCGAGGTGACCTCGCACACATATATTTGGATCCTGCCTGCATAAACTGGGTGATTGCGCACAGCGGGGAGTAGGTAAAGTGCTTCATGGTGTTTTGTGCCTTGGCAGATGTGTCTCGTTGATCCAACGCACATTCCACTTCGGCAGTGTTCCGTAGGTACCTACTTGGGCACCAGCGTTGCAATGCTTTTCCATGTCCCCTCTGTGTGGCTATTTTCCACTTGACAATTGACCACTCTTCCCACTCCTCCCGCTCCTTTCGCTCCTCTGTGCAGCATTGTCCGTGTCGCAGCTGGGTCGTGCCGCTAAAGGCCTGGCCTCCTCTGGCAAGGTGGACGAATCCCCTCAGCCCCATCGTATTATGTGCGCACCAAGCACCTAGCTTGCTTGGCTTACAAGCTTGCTGAGATGCGATGCTGATGAGCCGATGTGAGATACGAAAAGAGAGTCGCAGATGAGAGTGCGTGCTCCGCAGCAATATCCACTGTTGTTGCTTGATGGTGCTAATTATAACTAGGCCACTCCGCATCTGACAATAGCCTTGTTCCTTTTCCTGTCACCGCCGGCCAAGCACAGCTTGACCAGGTGCACGTAAGCCTCTAATTTCAACAACAGTCATTCCATCTCCTCTCCTTTTAGCTCTGTCCATGGCTCTCATTTACTGCGACGCGGCGTCTCCCTGTAGTGTCGTCTCGCCTACATCGCGGCGTGGTTGGCAAATGAGCAACGAGGTCGGAGTCGGCGATATGGAAATTGCCTTGCTGCGCGGCCGTCTGCCAACCTGCAGTATCAAATGAGTGCTTGGTCTGCACGCACATATGCATCGCCCACCTCCACTTGCACGGTCGAGTAACAGGCCAACCGCGGTGTACGTGCTCTGTATTCTCCCACGTTTTGCCCGCTCGAGGGTATCCAGTCGTGGCCTGTCAGGTGTTTCATGTATTGTGGTCCACCTCCAGTTGGGAGACTTGATCAACTTGCCGTACAGCCGGGCGGCACGGAGACCTGGGAAGCCGAGCCCGTTCATGTAAGTAGGGACGTCTGCTCCTGTCGGCTTTCCTAGCGTGTTGCAAAGCATTGACCTGAGCCTCCCGTGTCAGTCAGTGCTCGTGGGATGGTGCTTTGATTCGTGATTGTTCTCAGCAATGCCTTTCGAGCATGACATCAAGCTCGGGACTACGCGGGCATGGTGTAATACTATTCGCAGTGCACGTCCATTGAATATTGTATTGGGTATCCGTAGAAACGTTCGTCATGGCTTGTGTCCAAAAGCCTGTTTCTGTTGTTTACATGGCACGGAATTGGAGGCCTGGCTAGGTCAGAATAAACAGTAGGCGAGTAGTTGTACAGCAGTTGCTGGTCCAGCGGGAATCGCCAAAGCACATCTGAATCACCCACCACTATGGTCCATGAATATTCGATACTGGTATCTAGCGATGAAATTATCCTTGCAGACGTGGTGATATCCTTACCCTAGAGACAACTCGAGGTTGACTTTCAGATCTAGCATATAGGTATTCAATGATAGATCAATTGCAATTGAACGCTGATGAACTTTTGCCTCGTAGGTTATTTCCATGTGTTGTTACAGTATCTTCCGTGATATTATCGCCGGTTAGTATGAGTTGTTCTTATCCACGGTATGTTTGATGATTTGGTGCGAGGCACGGCACATATTCACGTAGTCACAACCAGCATAGAAAGTATGAGGGCGCAAAAGCAGGTTGTTCCGCTCATCAGCCACGTACGTATCACTAGCTGGCGTTGTTAACCATACATCTGGATAATGGAATCCACCAGGTTAGATACTGGTATCATCCCAGGCATACCAAAGGTCGGCTCCATAATCGTAAGCTCAATACCATAAAAGGTTTCACTGTTCACTGAAGGTAGGACCTCGACCTGTGAAGAGTAAAAAGCGGAGAAAAAAAAACTAAACTACACTGTTTCCGAGTGTATCACTGTAAAAGCACGGATACCGATCAGTGCTCCAGATATCCCACGATGAAATGTTATAGTGACATGGTAGAAGTTGCTTTCTGGCATGTTCCTTCACCGACTTCATAGAAACCAACAGATCAGCACAGCCAATTACTACCTATTGACGGGAAAGAGCCCCGGTAAGCTGGGATGCCCAAGCATTGAGCCTGGCACAAAAGTACCGAGTATGGGAGCAAGGCAGTGGTCGACGAGGCATCTCAAAGGGGACAGAGACCGATGACCTCACCCGTAGTAGGCGTGCATTCCTCTGCACGAGACAGAAGCAAGTCACGTCTTCACGAGCCATCACGAATCCTGCGACATGGGCGTACCACTGATGGGCATCGTGCCGACTGTTGAGCGGAGGTGCGCGGAGTACCCTTGGAAAGAGATGCTGACGTCTGCGAAGTCGCGTTCAATTTGACTTCTGGCAGATGCCAACAGAGTTTGACTGACAACGAACAACAGATCTAGGCAAACCCCCAATCCCGAGAACGAAACGTCGGAGAGCACGACGCAGCACACCTCAAAACAAGAATCTAGCCCCGGCCGAAGCACGTTCCGTGAGCCGCTAGTTCAGTTCACCTGCCGAACGATGAGATCATGGAAGTGACCCCAACAGTCGTCATCATCCGGGAATCGGCCATTGGCCCGATCTAAGTCACTTGCTAGATTCGATCCCACACGAGGACACAATGATTACAGAGTCGGGTGGCGTGCTGGAAACCGCGTTGGGTTGGGGCTAGAACCATCATAAAGTCAGGAGGTGGACAAGCATTCCCTAGGTTGGCAGACATGATGAGGTTCTCATCGGTCGATAGGCGACGCCGAAACACACAACAAAGAAGTCGACAACTACCGCCGCTTCCGTTGAGTGGGGACCTAGCTGCTGACTGGGTGGAGCTCAACGTGGCGTTGTGGCGGGAGCTGAAAGTACAGATACTGTCCAATCAAATGACGGCACCATCGGATGAGAGGGAAGAAACCATGCACCGCCACCGCGTCCGGCCATGGCTGCGCCCCTGCAGCCTGACGTGAGCGTACCTCAGGTATGGCGGCGGAAAGCAGGATTTGACACCTAGGCCCGATACCACTTTCAGAGCGGACTGCGAGTTGGAATCTTGTCTTGGGCACTGCCCTCGTACTTTGAATTTCTTCAACATCTTTCTGCCGTGGCTCGCACTGGTGGTTGCACATTCAGCCCCAACGTATCAGCTTTGCAGCTTTGCTCCTCGGGGCTGTGCCACTATAGTGGAGCCAGGTGAGAGGGGGACCAGACCCAGCCACGCCAGCCACAGGATGGCTGGCAGGCTCTCAAGGTGACATGGTGTGTGGCTCGTCACGAGGGATTGCCCGGGGGTACTTGTTCGGCAAGTAGCCGCCTATTTCTAGTTCTGGGTCACAGGGCAACAAATAGCTCCCCCAAAACAGGAACAGGTTGACCCAGGGATACCAAGGAAACGGGAGTTGTCAACACTTAGTGGATGGAAACCGACTATAGTAAGCTTAGCTGGTGGCGCAGCCAATTGCGACCGGCGAAGGCCTGTCAGCGCAGCTAGTCAATGCTTGATACTAAAGGGGCAGACTCTGTAGATGTTCTGGGTGTCTGGCAAGCCTGGGCATGTATAGGTAGATACCTGGTAGGTAGCATCTCTCAGAAGCAGTAGCATGGTCGGAATAGAGAAACAAAGAAGCACAGCTCCCGTTCTACAGCAAAGTCTGGCTCGTATCTGCCTCGCCCCTAGCCTTTGGGTCACGCTGTGCTTCCGGCGAGGCCATTGTCAGGGAATTCCTAGGCACGTCTCAGTTCTGGAGGGTGGGCTCCTTGCGGGGAAAAGCCGGCGGCGGCGTCGGCATTGGCTGGAAGCCAGGTACCCGGCCGACAAGTACCTGGGCGCGCGGTGGGCAGTGGGCACCCGGAACGGAGGGAGCACGAATGGCTCGAAAAATCGTAAAGTACCCGCAGCCCCACAGCCGCCCGCCCGCCTTGCGCCTCTTGCGCCTCTTGAGTCTTGTTTGTACGGTCGGAGGATACTTGTGTTGTGGGCGGGTTTGCTGCCCTGGGCCAAGTACAGCTTTGGCTGGCCACCGCCACACTGTGAGGCGTCGAGGGACGAGCGAGCCTTGCCTGGCCTTCCTTGCCTTGCCTTGCCTTGCCTTGCCTTGCCTTACCTGGTCGTGCCTCGCCCGGCCTATGTAGGTAGGCACTTTGTGCAGTGCAGTGCAGTGCAGTGCGCGCAGTGCAGCTCAGCGCTGCTCCTCAGCGCACCTAGTGCTCCTCAGCCCAGCCTGGCAGCTGTCCACAGTGACACGCCCCCAGCAGCCAACTTTCTCCCACTCACTCGCCCACTCCCTCACTCGCCTCATCATCAAGCCCCATCGTCCGCGCGCACTCTTTCATCGTCGTTTTTGTCCATCCATCGCCATCTCCAACCATCACGCAAAGCCTCATCCAACTCGCCCGCCGCGGACATTGTTCTCATTGCTCCTCTGGCGCTCCACGTAAAATCGCCCTCCGCGACATCCACCGCGTTTCTTCCACCCCGGCTCACCTGCCTGGGGAAAAAATATCCCCAGCTCTCGCCACGCGCTTCAGCCACACATCAACGACGCCCGCCTCGACATGTGCCCTTGACCTCGAAGCTGTTGAAGCCTTTGAAAGCGACTGCATGCTGCGATATCCCCCTAATTTCCCATCAATTCCATCTCCTGTAGCTGCGTCTATGGCCTCAGACGCCTCCGCCTTTGCGACCGACGCCCCTCCAGCGACGCGACCAGCTCCAACCCCTCCCGCGCTTCTCCCTTCTGACGAAGCCATCAGATTGCTCAAGCGGCCGCGCTCTCCGTCGCCCGGCTCTCCGCGCTCTGCCTCATTTGCTGGACAAAACCCCAACCAGCCCGGCTCTCCGGCCAAGTCGGCTCGCCTCACTCCTGCTCCCGAGGCTTCCCCGACGTTGACGGGCGCGGCTGCGCTCGACGACGAGCGCCGGCGACGCGAGATTCAGGCTGAAATCGACGAGCGCGCGCCAAACTCCCCCGAGAGTAGCGACAACACCCACAGGGCCCTTGCTTCCCTCATGTCTGGGGCCGTTCAGGCCATAAGCCGCTCGGCCGACGCGCCTCAGCCCGCTCCTACGGCCACCATGGAGCCAGCCGCCAAGGTGCCTGGTTCCGTGACAATGGTCGAAAACACCACCGACGCCATGTCCGTGGAGCGCGACGACACGAGCCCGCACAGCACGGCAAGTGTCGTTGGTATCCAGGTGACGGAGAGCCCGGCCCCAATGGACGTCAACCACAAGGGCGACCACACCCTGTCGTCACAGCATGTTGCTGGCCAGGAGGAGAAGCCTCAGCCAGGTTCCCTGTCGTACCCAGGTTCCCTTCAGTCGAGTGGCACGCTCCCGGAGCCTCCGGCGCGTGGAATGAGCTTCCCCATGGCATCGCCGGGTCAGACTTCTCCGACCTCGGGAGCCAAGAAACACAAATGCCCATACTGCAACACCGAGTTTACCCGTCACCACAACCTCAAGAGTCACCTCTTAACTCACAGTCAAGAGAAGCCCTATGTATGCACGGATTGCCAAATGCGATTCCGTCGTCTTCACGATCTGAAGCGACACGGCAAATTGCACACGGGCGAGAAACCTCACATATGCCCCAAGTGCGACCGGAAATTTGCTCGTGGGGATGCACTTGCTCGTCATAGCAAGGGAGCTGGTGGTTGTGCCGGCCGGCGCTCAAGCATGGGCAGTTTTGCCGATGGCGACGAGCTCGATGACAGCATGGTGGACCCGGACGACTCTGCCATGTCTGGCCTGGCGTACGATCACAGTGAGGAGGACGAATTGAGGCGACAGAGTCTACCTAGCATGAGCGCCCAGCACGCCGCCGGCGCCCAGGTTGACGGATACAGCTCTCACTCTCGAACGTATCCCCCCACCGGCAACCGCCCTGGCACGGGAGGGCTCTATCCGCCCAACGTGAACCAGAGCCAGGTCAGCTCCAACCACTCGCCCACTGTCTCCAACAGCATGGCGAGCAGCCACACGACCGGCACCAGTATGTCATCCATGGCCGTGGCCGGAGCAAACGCCGGATTGTACTCTCAAACGGGCATGACGGAGAGTCCCAAGCCCCTGAGCCCTGGGGTACAGAACCACGACGCGTCCAACATTACACGCCAGCGTTCCCCGAGCCTCACCCAGCAGATGCAACAGCAGCAATACGGCCGTCGTCAGTCAGAGCTGCAGTCTCCCCACAGCGGACAGTCTCGACCGAAGCTCCCAGGGCTGTCGCACCCCGGCTTTGCCGCCCCTGCGACCACAAACTACTCGCACACAAGGAGTGGGAGTGGAGTGCAGGCGAACAGCGAGAGCGGCAACATGTTTGCGCAGAGCGACCCCGCTGTGTGGAACTACATGCAGGGGCTCGAGGTCCAGGTCAAGTCGCTGTTGGAAAAGGTGACGTCGCTGGAGAGCGAGGTGACTGGCCTGAAGCAGCAGCTGGAGAGCCGCGAGGCAGCGAACAAAAACTAATAAAGCGATGGTGTTTGACTCGCTTGAGGCATTGTCGGAAAGCAAGCACATGTGTATGTACCTAGCGAGATGCCCCCCGGCTCTTGGTATGTGATCAGTTCAATGGATTTGGCATGGTGCTGCAGGGAGGCGTTTGGGACCTTGGGATCTGCGGTGGATGGGAGGAACCCTCCATCCAAAAAAGATGGCGACGGGATGTTTATGAATGGTTGTCTTGCGTCGTGTTGTACCATACAAGTTGTGTCGTTTCTCCTTGAGATAGTATGCCGTGCGGCGGCATCGAGATGGGAGGTATAGTGAATCTACAGTTTTACAGTTGCTGACCTGACCTGTGCGTGCTGTGCTGTCTTGGCGGTTGTACGGGACGAGCCACTTTTGTTGGCAGAGCAGCCGGGCCATCTAGATAGTAGACTACGCCGTGACTGTCGGGGTGATTGGGATGATGCTTGGTTGGGTTTGATTGATGGTGGATTGGTCGCCGACTGAGCCGGACTGCTATCAATGGAGTAGTAGCACTACCTATGTAAGTACGTACTGCAGGTCGTCAGCAGTTGGTGATGATGGTGCATCTTCACGTGTCAAGCCCACTGCAACGTCATCGTCCGAGCTTATGGTTCTCTCGGCGCCGCTCATGCACCATGCCCCCCACCCTTGCTTCTCCCTTGCTTCTCCCTTCTTGTTCCTGTTCCTGTTCCTGTTCCTGTTCCTGTTCCTGTTCCTGTTCCAGCTTCTTTTCCCGCTCCTGTTCCTCTTCGTACTCGCTCTGGGCTGATGACTTGATTGTTCCCGTGATCCGATTTGTTATAATCACACGCTACGCCCGATCCTTGGTGAGACAAAGCTGTGGCTGTGCCTACCGCTACATAACATCACTTTCCGTCAACACATCGTCATTGACACACTCTGGACTTTTCATCACTGTCCCAATTGGAAATCTCCTTGCGAATCGACACCAGTCAAAGGAGCATTTCCTCTAGCAACAAATACAACACGCAAACGATATTGCGGAGCCTGACATTTGCGCCCAAGACAAGATGGCGAGCTCCGACGTTGCGACCAACGGCGCCCCGCTCGTGGATGGTGAGTTCTGGATTCCTACATACCTAGCACTGCTCTCCAACATGCCGGGCACTACACAATCAATCGTCGGCGCCGTCATCTGCAGCTTTCCGGCGGTTCCGAAGGGAGACGAGGACAATTGTGCTAACATGACGCTGCAGCATCGTACCCCGCCACCAACACCAACGAGAAGGTGGTGACTATCCCCAACCCAGAACCCAGCAACCCTGTCGAAGCTGCAATCGGGGAGCAGCAGCAGCATTCGCAAGACCAGAACGGTTCTGCGGGAGAGTCTCATAGCGAGCATAGACAAACCCAGCCCGCTTCGAATGGGGCACCAGAGTCGTATGCGGACGCTGCTGCTGTTGACCCCTCGACGGACAAGAGCAAGATTACGCACACGCCCAAGACCAACGGGCATGATGGCGAGCCTAAACAAGAGCCGACTGTGTCGAATGGTGCAGCAAAGTCTCACACCGACGCCGATGCCGACGCCGATGCCGCTGCCGACGATTCGACAAACCAGAACTCCACTGCATCAAACGGCGCAACAAAGTCGTATGCGGATGCTGCTGCCGATGAACCGGAGAGCCAGAGCAAGCCTAAGAGCAAGCCTGAGAGCAAGCCTGAGATCGAGCCCAAGAGCAACGGGCCTAAGAGTAAACCAGCACAAGACTTGACGTCCGACGCGGAAAAGTCCTACGCAGATGTCACTGCAGATCGCCCAGCGGACAAGAACACGAAAAAGGCTCTAACCAAGGACGATGCTCCCTACCCAAAGCTGCCCACCATTGCTGAATCGAAACAATTTGAGCAAGCGGCCTGGAGGGCCCGAGGCATCCGTTTTGCGCCCCTGCGCGTCCCCATGACTCGGCGACTACAGACTGCCGCAGTGCTCTTCCACTGCATGTCGATTGTGCTCTTCATATCAATCTTCTGGCTGATTTGCGCCAACCCCTTGGCGTGGCCCATCCTGGTGCCCTATCTCATCCACCTAACCCTTTCGACAGCAGCCACAGATGGTAGTCTGTGGTATAGGTCCGAGTATATGCGTAACTTGCGTCTATGGAAACTCTTTACTGGATACTTTCCCATGAAACTGCACAAGACGCACGACCTCGACCCTACGCGAAAATACATTTTCGGTTACCATCCGCATGGCATCATCTCCCACGGCGCGTGGGGAGCCTTTGGTACCAACGCCTTGGGATTTTCAAATCTGTTTCCTGGAATCACAAACACCCTCCTCACCCTCGACAACAATTTTAGTCTGCCTTTCAACCGGGACTGGATCCTGGCCATGGGTATGCAGTCTGTCTCCAAGGAGTCCATCTGGAATATCCTCACAAAGGGCGGGCCCAATAATGATGGCGAAGGACGCGCCGTTACCATTGTCATTGGAGGCGCTCGAGAGTCTCTGGAGGCTCAGCCGGGCACATTGCGGTTGATTCTCAAGGGACGCAAGGGATTTGTCAAGATGGCGCTCCGTACTGGGGCTGATCTTGTCCCCGTTATTGGATTTGGCGAGAACGATCTCTACGACCAACTGAGCCCCAAGACGCATCCGCTTGTGCACAAGGTTCAGATGATCTTCCTCAAGGTCTTCAAGTTTACCGTTCCCGCTCTCCATGGCCGCGGAGTGCTCAACTACGACGTTGGTCTTATGCCATACCGGCGACCCGTCAACATTGTGGTTGGAAAACCCATTCGCATCGAGAAGGCGCATGGCGCCCAGCCAGCTCAAGAGGACATTGACCGGGTGCACGAGCTCTATGTTCAAGAAATTGAGAAGCTTTGGGAGGCTTACAAGGACCATTTCTCAGCCGACCGCGAGGCGGATCTTGAGATCTTCTCCTAGATGGATGGGTGACGAGCTCACTTGGGCTTGATTCATGTGAAACAATCATGCTCTCGGTAGCTGTGTGTATGATGACCAAGGCGGGATGGTGATTTAAAATAGACGGATTATCTACGTAGGTATTGAGTATTGGGTAATAATAAGGCTGTGCAAATCCTGAATAAAACTGTTTCACGGTATCACAGGAGCGTGATGAAATTCATGATGCGTCCTGACTGCTTGAATTTGTGTTAGTGGAAGGTCTGGAGGAAGACAAATGATGTCACATGACACCGCGTGTTGCTGCTCTTGACAGGCGCGTCACCTCAAAATTGCTTGCACATGCAGGGCAATTCTGAACGACGTTTGGAAAAGGCTGCGAGACGACGTTGTCAACTTGTCATACGAAACCCACCAGTCCTCCCGTTTTGATTCTGATATTTGAAGCAGGCGATTAGGACGTGATTGAAACCATCACGACAGTTGAAAATGCCCCGCACATCGCAACGCAACAGACTGCCCGTCAACTACCAAGACCCTGTCGACGACGAGCCACAGACGCCAGCAGCCAGCAAGCCGGCAGCGACGAAAAAGACGGCCAAGGCCGCTGCGGGACCTGCGGCCAAGCGAAAAGCCGAGACCAACGGCGAGGAAGAAAAGGCGTCTGCCCCTGCAGTGAAGCCTGTCAAGAAGCGAAAGACAAAAGGTGCCAAGGACGACGACGCCATGCCGCTGGTGGGCCGTACCGCCGTGTCGTCGCTCTCGCGAGCAATGTACATTGGTGCCCATGTCAGCGCTGCCGGAGGTTCGTTGCTCTTGTCCCCAAATAGCTTCTGGCCCTGAGCTGACCTTGTGTGCTCCCGAAACAGGCGTTCAAAACTCCGTCACCAATGCTGTCCAGATAGGCGCCAACGCCTTTGCCCTCTTCCTCAAGTCCCAGCGCAAGTGGACGAATCCACCCATCGACCCGACGGCAAAGAACCAGTTCATCAGTCTCTGCAAGGAGCACTCGTTGGACGCCGCGGACCATGCCCTGCCGCACGGCTCGTACCTCGTCAACCTGGCCCAGGCCGACAAGACAAAGGCTGATCAGGCGTACACGAGCTTCGTCGACGACCTCGATCGGTGCGAGCAGCTTGGAATCCGCCTGTACAACTTCCATCCAGGCTCCACGGGTGGCGACACCATGGTCGCGGCCGTGGGGCGCATCGCGGAGCAGCTCAACAAGGCTCACAAGGCCACCAAGACGGTCGTCACCGTGCTGGAGAACATGGCGGGCAGCGGCAACGTGGTTGGGTCGACGTGGGAGGACCTGCGAGACATTATTGCGCTCGTCGAGGACAAGGAGCGTGTCGGCGTGTGCATCGACACGTGCCACGCCTTTGCGGCCGGATATGACTTACGGACGCCCGAGGCGTTTAGAAAGACGATGGACTCGTTTAACAGCGTCGTGGGCGCAAAGTACTTGAAGGCTTTCCACCGTAAGCCAGGTCCCCCCTCTCTCCCTATCCCAATACTGCTCAGACTGACCCCCCCTCGCCTAGTCAACGACAGCAAAGCTCCCATGAGCTCGAACCGCGACCTCCACGCCAACATTGGCACGGGCTTCCTCGGCCTGCGCGCCTTCCACAGCGTCGTCAACGAGCCCGCATTCGAGGGCATGCCCATGGTGCTCGAGACGCCCATCGACCGCAAGGGCGCCGACGGTAAGTCCGTCGAGGACCGGCAGGTGTGGGCCGACGAGATCAAGCTGCTCGAGAGCCTCGTGGGCATGGACGCCGAGAGCGACGAGTTCCGCGCGCTCGAGGCGGAGCTGCAGGCGCGGGGCGCCGAGGAGCGCGACAAGATCCAGGAGCAGGTGGATCGCAAGGCGGACAAGGACGCCAAGAAGAAGAGCAAGGCGACGGCGGCTGGGGGGAAGAAGGGCGCCAAGAAGAAGAAGGTTGACGAGTCGGATGAGGCTAGCGAGTGATAAGTCACGCCGTCCCTTGTTGAGCTGGAAACTCTGGCCAGTGTATTGATAGTTGATGTATTATAGAGAATCATACAAGTAATGACCTTGGGGAGTATATGTATGTACAGTCTAGCAATGTCGTAGGGGTATTCAATTCTTCGCATGACAACTTCTCCACGCAAACAAGAGGGCATCCCTCGCACCATCTAAGCAACGCCATCATCATCATCATCATCATCATAGCCCAGACATCCAAAAGGAAACGTCGTTTTCCAGCCTCAAAACACACAATGGCATTATTTACGGCTCTTTGCGTGCGCCTCAACCCGGCCCATGAGAGACCGCAGGCCCACGCCGCGCTCGCAGTTGGCCTCGAGCCAGGCCTCCATGCGCTCGCGGACGCCGCGCAGGGAGCGCAGGACGGGCATGCGGCCGGCATCCTCGGCGGCGACAAAGGCGGCCGGGTTGAGCAGCAGCTCGAAGCAGTCGGCCCAGAGGTCCGTTTGCCAGTAGCGCTTGAGGCTCTCGCGGATGCGGTACCGGCGGCCCGTCTTGCCCAGGCCGCCTTGGTCGCAGCGGACCGTCTCAATGTACTTGCCAAAGAGCAGGCAGTGAATGATGCCCGCGAGCCCGTGGTAGTCAATCTGCCAGGTCCAGGGGCGGCCCTCGCGCATCTCGGCGCAGTCCTGTGCGCTCGTCTTCCAGTCGGCGACAAACTCGACGTCCGGCGAGAACGCTCGCATGTCAATGGCACGTCCAAAGTCGATAATGGTGACGCCCCGCGAGTCCCAGCCGCCGCTTCCGTCGGCCTTCCATTGGCCCGCCAGCGTCTGCTCGCCGTCGAGCCGCAGGAGGCAGTTGTCGGCCTTGAGGTCGCCATGCTGGACATTCTTGCTGTGCAGCGCCTCGACGGTGCGCAGCAGCTCAATGGTGAAGAACATGGCCAGCTGCTCGTCCATGACGGCCGACGGCTCTGCGCGAAACATGTTGACCACGTCGAGCAGCGTGCCGTGTGCGTGGTACGGCAGGAAGAGGAAAGCCTCATCTTGGTACAAATGCATCTCGTGAGCGTACGTAAGTGATGCCGCGGCACGATGCTGCGGCCCCAGTCGATTGTGGGCGACTCGCATCATGTGGAATTCCCACGGCGTCGGCGGGCTTTCCATCTTGAGAGCCTCGACCTCGCTGCGATGGCTAACTGCAAAGGCGCCCTTGCCCATGGCCACGACAGCGTTCTCATCATTCTCGTTACTGTGAGGAGCCGAGTTCTCCACAAGGTAGACGGGGGCAAAGGCGCCCGCTCCCAGTTCCCGCTTGATGCTGTATGTGGCCTCAACGTCGGGGAAGTTGATGAACAGGGGAGCCACTACAGGGCCCGACTTATCGGCGCCCGACTTGCCAGCCTTGGTCAATGACTTGGCAAACTTGCGAATCTCTCCACCGTGCTCGTACCTTTCCTGCTGGTGATCGTAGAAGCCCGAGTAGGAGCTAAGAGGAGGCTGCATCTTGGAGAGAATCTCAGCTCGCACCATCTCGTCGACCGGGTTGCATTGGGTATCGTGGATGATGGGGCCCTTTGGCGGTATCGCCTTGGACGGAATCGACTTCCCAAGAGGCCCAACCGACTTGGGACCTAGAGGGACGGCCAGTTTAGGCGCAGGTCGAGCCTCATTGATAATCTCACACAATGGGCTACTGAGCGGCTCCAGATCCGATTCCTCATCAATCGGCAGGATGCTGTCGTCTCTCTTGCAGGGCGTCTTGAACTCGTCATCCCGCGCAATCTCAATGTCGAGAGACACCTCGGTCCGCTCGGTAATGGGCGTCATGAATGGAAGTCGGTTGTTGGCCACCTCGGCTGGGTCCCTATAAGGCCGTGTTGGGGGCTCGTAATCCTCGGGCGGAATGGGGACGAAGACAGTCCTCGTTCTAGGGGGAGAGTCTTGTCCATCTTCCATATCCTCTGCGTCTTCTGCGTCCTCTGCATCGAGGGCCTCGTCATTCTGCTCAAAGTCGCTCCCGTCTTCGTACTCTTCTTCTTGGTGCTCCGGGCCGCCCTCAACGTCTTCAGCAGGCTCATGATCCTGCTCGGGCACAGCTGCATCAATCAGGTCAGAGACCTGGGTGTCATTGGCCTCTTGCGCAGGCTCATCGTTGTCTAGGTTTGGAAGATGTCTTCGCGTGGAAAAGTCGGACCATTCGCTGACACTCTTTGCATCAGATGTCTCGTCGTCGCCAGCCTCACTGGGCTCAATCTGTCTCGTAGTTATGGTGCTTTCTGCATCAGACTCGTAATCCTCCTCTGACTCGGATTCGTCTTCACCTCCGCTCTCCTGCTCCTCATCGCCGGGGGCCTTGAGGGGCGCATTGAAGATGTCGTAGATTTCGTCAGTTGCAGCCTTGGTGTGAATTGTCATGGTTGGCTCCGACGTGTTCTTCTTACGCAGCTTTGGCCGCGATGGCGAGTCGAGCTTGGCCTTGACTAAAGGAGTTGTTAGCATGAAAGGCCCTGAGCATATTGATATGCAACTCACTAATCTGTGTCTCGTTATACTCCTGAGCCTTCTTCTTCTTGCTTGGTCGGGGCACGCGAGGCTGCTCCACGACTGCTCCGTTCTCGTCCAATTGGACCGCATCGCGGTGGATTACAAGCTTCTCACCCAGGCCCTGACTGATCTCTTCAATCTCCTCAATCTTCTCAATCTCACGCAAGGGTACCACGGGCTCGGGGGCGAGATTCTCATCTACGACCTCGTCCTCCCACGTGCAATCAAGCCAGCCGCGGTTGGCGGCCATGATCTCCTCAAACCCGAGCTCCGTGCCTGGCTCCTCTGGAGTTGGATAAATGACTGCGAGGTCAACAAACACACGCTCCTTCTTCCCCGTCTGCGGGTGCAGGGTGACCTGATGCTTGGAAGGGACCACAACTATATTCTGTATTTGTGAAAGAGACTGCAGTACAACAAGAACCATCATAACCATTCATTAGTCCTATGGCCATCAACATGTGGGCGTTATGGGAGAAACGAGATGAAGACTTACCGTATCCCGAAACACCGCCATCTTGGCTGCCGCAGCAGGCTTCTTCCCACCGGCCTTGAGCGTCTCCCCCGCCCACGGCTTGGGCTCCATGGCATTCTCCTTCTTGCGGTCCGCGAGCGACCCAATCGTATCCCATCCCTTGGAACCAGCCTCTCTGGTTGAGAGTGCAGGCGGTTTGCTATCGGCGTCGGAGAAGATGGCCAGCTTGGACTTTGCAGGCTTCGGAGCGCTTCCACTAGCTGGCTGCTGTGCTTGAGGGTCCATGGGCCTCGCAGCGGCGGCGCCAAACGGATCAATCTTGGACGCCAAAGCCGGGCGGACAGTGGGCAGTGCTGGCGATGAGGGCTCGTCCAAGGTCTCTGGCTGCTGCGCAGCTCGCTCCTCAAACTCCTTGAACTTGCGCACCAGCCGCTGCACCGGACGGGCCTGTCGCTCAATGCCGAGTTTGTAGATCTCTTCGGCCTGGACCCATCGTCCGGCGGCCTCGAGCCACGCCGCGTATTCCTCGTAAAAGAGCGCTAAGCCCTCGCCGATGCTGTGTCGCGACAGGAAGACGTACGTCTCCCGCGGGGCATCGGAGAAGAAGTGGATGTAGTTCATCCACAGCTTGAGGTATCTAGGATCGTTCTTGTACTGCGCAGACGAGACAAACGCCTTGGTGGCGCGCTCGAGCAGCGTGTGAAGCTGGGACTGAGGCGTCGCCTGTGCCGAAGGATAAGCGTCTAGGGTCCATCGCACGTAGCGGTCATAGATGTCGAGCGGATCGTCTGACTCGTCAATGGCATCCAGCTCAGCCTCGTACTCGGCACGGATGCAGTCGTTGACGTTTCGTGTATCAGAAGGCGTGGGCGTCGAGAGCTTGTGTAGAGGTGAGGGCGAGTAGAGCTGCGCCAGCTTTCTGGCCGAGCGACCCCCCGGTAGGGATTGGATGTTTTCCTTCTGCCCCTCGATGAGGTCGAAGTCGATAAGGTCGTCTGAAGCTGCCATTGTGTGTTAGTAGTAGTCGTGTCGACCGACCAAGTCTTGACGTCCAGCGGCAAGAGTCGAGCCTCGTAATCCAGGAAAATTGTTGTGTTGCTTTGTTACAGTGGGCGGTCTGAATCGCCGGGGGGCACATGTGATAATGTCGTCGAAATTGTTGATGTTTTGGCTAGTGCGTTTAATGGGCGGTTGCTGTGACAACAGCCACGCAGGATACACTCCATGCACGGGATCGATCCCGTGCACCTATGGGATCCCATTGGGATGGCCTTGATGGGGCTGATCTCGCGAACATGACTGGCTACGACGAACAATACCAACATTACTAGACGACTAAAAACGCTTCATTTCGTGAATATCTCGCAAAGGTCACACAAGACAAAAGTAGGGGACCCCGTGCTCAACTATAGATACTATCCAACACGTACATGTCGCTCGTTAGTAATAGGCAGGCATCTGTCGCTTGGCATCATGAACGGCGAGTGACTTCAACCTCAAAAATCATGGGTTTTCATTTTCATCTTTTTACTCATTGATACGCGAGCCTAAACTCTGACTTTTAGGGCCCAGTCTCATTATTAATTGGACCGTGCCTCCTGATATATCATTCCTTGCGGCCCAACGCTAAGGAACCAAAGGCATCATGCCATGAAAGCGTAACACATAACCTGCTTACAGGTTGACAGACTTGCGGAAGTTGGCACCGGCGTAGATGGCCTGGTCACCGAGCTCCTCCTCGATGCGGAGGATCTGGTTAAGCTTGGCCAGACGCTCCGATCGGGCGGGGGCACCAGTCTTGATCTCACCAGCGCGGAGACCAACAGCAATGTCGGCAATGGTGACATCCTCAGTCTCACCAGATCGGTGGGAGACCATGACACCCCAGCCGTCGGCGTAGGAGTCCTTGGCAGCCTGGATAGACTCGGTCAGGGTACCAATCTGGTTGACCTTGAGGAGGAGAGCGTTGCAAGACTTGAGCTCAATGGCCTTCTTGATGCGGAGGGGGTTGGTGACAGTCAGATCGTCACCAACAACCTGGATGTCCTGGGTCTTGGAGAAGTAGCTCCAGGCCTCCCAGTCGTCCTCAGCGAAGGGGTCCTCAATGCTGACAATGGGGTACTTCTTGCTGAGTTCGCCGTAGAGAGCAGCAAGCTGCTCGTAGGTGAGCCACTTGGTGGGGTCACTCTCGGGGTTCTTGAAGTCAAGGTCGTACTTCTTCTCGTCCTCCTTGTAGAACTCGCTGGAGGCAACGTCCATGGCGATCTTGATCTGGCCAGTGTAGCCGGTCTGCTCAATGGCATCGGTGATGAGGTCGAGGGCCTCCTCAGCGGTCTGGATATCAGGGGCAACACCACCCTCGTCGCCGACGTTGCCGGCAGACTGGCCGTAGCGCTTCTTGGCCAGACCCTTGAGGGCCTGGTAGACCTCGGCACCCTGGCGCATGGCTTCGGTGAAGGTAGGAGCATCACTTGACGATGTCAGTTGGTCTATCAGACAAGTGCAGTGGTTCATCAAACTTACGTGGGAACAATCATGAACTCCTGGAAGGCAAGACGGCCACCGGCGTGAGAGCTGGTAAGGAAAGGTTAGCATAATTCCACATCTTGGGACAGTGAGGGGGATGCTTACCCGCCGTTGAGGACGTTCATGAAGGGGACGGGGAGGACATAGGGCTTCTTGGTTCCGGCAAGGTCGGAAACGTGAGCGTACAGGGGAACACCCTGGTGGTCAAAGTCAGTAAAGAGAACATTGATGTTGACGGGAGCAGGCAAAGGGGGATGCTCACCTTCTCAGCGGCACCGGCCTTGGCGACGGCCAGGGAGACACCGAGGATGGCGTTGGCACCAAGCTTGGTCTTGTTGGGGGTACCGTCGAGCTCGTTGAGGAAAGCGTCGACCTTGGACTGGTCCTTGACATCGATGCCCTTCTCAATCAGAGCGGGGGCAATGACAGTGTTGACGTTGTTGACGGCCTTGGTGACACCCTTGCCGCCCCACTTGGCCTTGTCGCCATCTCGGAGCTCGCAGGCCTCGTGCTGACCTAGAAGTTGGGGTTGTTTAGCCGATGGACGGGATTGAGATCCGGGGAGAGTCGGGACGAACCGGTAGAAGCGCCGGAGGGGACAATGGCCCGGTGGAGGCCGGTCTCGGTAACGACGTCAACCTCGACGGTAGGGTTACCGCGAGAGTCGTAGACGGAGCGAGCGAAGACCTTGGTGATGGCCATTTTCAAGATGTGGTGTGATGAAGGGGGTGATTCTTGGTGGTCTGATAGAGTCAAAGTCAGTCGAGAGAAGTTTATGCGTTGATTGCAATGGACTGAGGAGGATGAAATGGAAGAAAAGGGCCGGAGACAAGGCAGGTGAGATGGGAAGGGAGGGGGAAAGGCAATACGAAACAAACGGGGAGGGCAGCAGCAAACGGGGTGGCGGAAATATGCCTCAATCAGGAGAGGTGACTGATAGCAGGAAGGTAGTGGCAATGGCAATGGTGGATGGTGGATGGTGGTGGTTGGTAGTGGTGTAGTGTCATAGTCGCTGCTCATACAGTAGCTGGAGAGAGCTGTGGTGGGGGAGAGCGAGAGATGGAGAGGGGCAGAGAGAGAGGGAAAGGAGGGGCAGGCAGCTTGAGCTGTGCAGAGCAAGCTCAAGCTCAAGCACAAGCAGCGCAGGAATGGAGGGCTTCACACTGGGGATAGTTACCTGGAGGAGAGTGTGAGAGAGGATGAAGATGTGGAGAGACTGGAACCAGCAGGAACAGCAAGTCTCGAGGGCGGCGGCGTATGCTTTTATGTTGTCATGGAAGACCGAAGAAGAGAGGAGAGCAGCAGAGCAGAGCAGAGCAGAGCAGAGCCGAGCAGAGCCCACCGCACTCAACAAACGGTCCGAGAGCTCAATGCCACGGCGGCACGTTGCTGGAGTCGACGAACCAGCAAGGTGGGGCAGCCTCAGCTTCACCATCCATGGAGGGGGCGACCTATGGAGGGGTAGGGGAAATCATCACCTCAGCTCAGTTTAGTGACCTCACAAGTGGTGTTAGGCATGGGCCTTGAGTTAGAGCGCTACCCCTGCGCCGCCCATTGCGAACCGCCTGCGCAAGTACCCCGCTAAGCAACATCCCACTTTGCCAAACGGCTTGGCCTCGCTCACTCTGCATTCTGGCCATGTCTGGCCTGGCAGCCCAACCCAACCTCCTCACCACTCTTCTCGCGCCGCCGTTGCACGCACGCACGCACGCACGCGCGGCCAGGCCAATCCAATCCCATTCCACAAGGTGCCCTGGCCATTACTGGGTGGCATCTGCATCTGCATCTGCTCTGCATCATTGTGACATTTCAGCCAAAGGATCGAGCCTACTCCTACTATAGAAATACTCCGTAGACACGACACCGCCCTCGCTCCAGCCCGCTTGTTCCGTGCCAGCCCGTGATATGATGCCGCTGCTTGCGCCGGGCTCAGGGCGCTGTTCCGGTTGGACAGCTTCCATCTCGGTCGGAAACGGCTGTTCTCCCCGACTACTAAGTAGATGTGTAATACGGATTGCCGTCGGTTGGCTGCACCAGAGATTCACACAACAATGGATCCCGAGTCCGCCAACTGTCCGGCCGAGCATCCGACACTGACTGAAGTCGACTGACAGTTCATCAACCATCAAGGGTCCTGTCATGACCCAGTCTCAGCCCACACGCTTTGACTCCCCTTTATTTAGCAGCCTCATTCCCCAGCAGGGTCCAGAAAACGACGCCAACACAGTCGGCCAATATGGTCAGACCAACACAACAGGCAGCCATGGATCGCATCGACGGAATAGCATATTCATTTGTTTTAAAATCTCCCAGTACATCGTCATCGACATGTCATGCTAGCTTGCCTGTCTACTTCAGGTATCCCGTGAACCCAGAAACAATCATGATGCTGCCAACCGAAACGCCATAGCAAATCAACCTTGACCCTCGCGCCATCTAGAAGCGCTCCTTCATTCGGGCGGCCACCGTCCTCAGGTTGCCGTAGACCTTGCCTGGCGGCTTTCCAAGAATCAAGCTGACAACGGATTCCCGGGCAAGGTGAATGTTCTTGAACCCGCCGAGGATGTGGATCTTGGAGTCGGCCAGGACGATTCGGGTCCGGCTGGCATTCTCAATAGCAAACTTGGTCTTTCCGTCCTTGCCAGCAATGCGACCGATGGCGCGGGCCTGGCTGTCGCCGTGCATCGTCCGGACATCCTTGATCTCAAACGTCTCAATGTACAAGTCGTCCAGACGAAGCAGAGCAATGGCATCGTCCACGTCAAAGCCCAGCGTAAAGGCCTTGACAAAATCCTCTCCCTTCTGAAGCGCGCCCGAGTCGGTCGTGGCCTTTGAGGTTCGCAGTTCCACCGTCTTTCGCTTAATGTTCATGCGACATTGCAGCTTTAGGTGCTCAACCAGAGGCGGGTATATGGTAGGCCACGATTGCTTCAGCGGCGTCATTCGGTGCGGCGGGATGGGAATCTTGCGGGTCTCGACTCGAGTGATGGGGTCCTGCGAGGCGCTGTTAGTGTCAAAATCAACACAGCGATGCGTTGGTATCTTCATACAATGTCCCTGGCTGGCGCAAATCGAGGTCGGCCCTCCTCGTCAATGGCCATCCCATCGTCGCTACCCTCCTCTACAGGCGCAACGGCATTCGGGTCGCTGGGCAAAGCATCGGGTGCATCTAACAAGAAGTCGTCGTCGTTTTCTGAGCCGTGGTATTAGAAACCGTACGACGGCGGATGAAGACTTTTTTCTGTCGGCATACCTGTGGGAAGGGGAACACTGGTGGCAAGCGGGGTATCCTCTGCCTTTTTCAGAGCGGTTGGTGCAGGCATTTTGGCGGTCGATCAGGGTCTTTGGCGACTAAACAGGATCGCGTCGAATGGAAAATTCAAACAAGAAAGACTATCAAGTGAGATTACGGCTGGGTTTGGCCTCTTCGTCGGGTTCTGGTTTGAAAGTTGGTGGTGGGGGCTCGTCGATTCTTGACTTTCAGATTTCACACCGACCAAAAATTTGTGGTTGCTTATCGCTCCTTATCGATTGGCCCGCAGACTAATCCGCAACGGCGCGTCATGGAGTGACTTTTCGAGCCTGGTCTCGGGGAACTTGGTTGCCAACTCCCATGCTCCCGCTTTTGCTTTCCATCCTATCAACAATACTCCGTCATTGCTCAGAGTATCCTACCAAGCTACCCATCTTGGTGCCTCCTTGTCTTTCAGACAGGCACCATGTGCCGGAATGATGGCTAAGGGAATTCCCTCGTTCCTCATCGGGCGCCGTGTTGGGATTACACCTGCAAAGTCCTTCACCTACCTGCGCGATGCCGCATCAGCCGGCCGCCAGTGGCCAATATGGGCACCTCTTGTAGCGCCGGCGACGCATCGCCTTATATCTAACCAGCCAGGCCATCCATCAAATCCTCGGAATCAATGCGACCGCGCAGCTACGATCGATACGCAAAGACTCCGCTTCGCTTCCTTCTCAACACGCACGAGTACTACAACCCTATCCTTGGGCGCCCTGTCGCAACCCCGGCGCATACTCTTCGACAGTCCATTCCTGTGGCCGCTTCGAGGGCAACACAGATGCTATAGTAAAGATGTCCGGGATCCAAAGTGCTCGTGTGGTAAGAGCTCCTCGGGGACCTCTCCCGGGCCAGGCAAGGACTCTTTGGGACGAAAGCCGGCTCAAGACGATGCTTCCAAGACGCAAGCTTCGAGCCCGGAGGAGCTTCGTAAGCGCAGCGAAGCTACGGAACCAGAACCCGACACGGAATCCATCGCGTCGTCCGTGTCCAAATACTTGCATCTCCCAAAGATGCCCCATCGGCCAACCAAGGAAGAGCTACTGGCGGCGGCCAACAGTTTTTCGCAAAGATTAAAGGTCCGCTTCAAATGGATGTCCATCAGGAGCATGAGGCCTTGGAACGCTGATGAATGGGGCGCTTTCGTGTCATGGTTCATGCTGGGACACATCGTATGGATCTTGCTTGGCACAACCACCTTCTTCTCCCTCATCATCTTCTCCATCAATACCGTCTTTGCCCAAGGTAAGTGTCTATTCTTTTGCTCTGCCCCGCAAGGAATGATTGCTAACCAAGCAAAATTATAGAAACCCTGGCCCAGTGGATCGGTGATTACTTGACGCAGTCTGCTGGCGTAACCGTCGTCTTCGAGTCCGCCATTGTTCCCAAGTGGGGTGACGGGGTCATCTCTTTCCGCAATGTCTTCGTCTCTCGCCGGCCGGGCCAAAGTCAGTCATCTGTCAGCAAGGGATCTTCTGATGCTGCCGCCGTTGCAGCCGCCGACCGACAAGCGCACCCTGAAGTGTCTACTGTTGTTGAAGTAGACGACGGAAACTACACTCAGTTCGACGTGACTATTGCAACAGTCAACGTCACCCTCTCCTTTCTGAAGTGGTGGAACGGCAAGGGCCTGCTCAAGGATGTCGAGGTCAAGGGCGTTCGCGGAGTTCTGGACCGCACCTCAGTCGTGTGGCCCGCCACCGAGGTGGACCCATTATCATACCGCCATAAACACCAACCGGGCGACTTTGAGATTGAAAAGTTCAAGCTCGAAGATGTCTTGCTTACCATTCACCAACCAGGCGGTTTCCGGCCATATACTGCGAGCATCTTCTCCTGTGAGCTGCCACAGCTCCGTAAGCAGTGGCTCTTTTACGATTTCCTCTCTGCCAACCACATGTCGGGATCCTTTGACGGGTCACTCTTTACGATCCATCCGCGTCAAGTCCATGGGGTTACCCCCACCCCTGGACCAGAACAGTCGTCGATGCTCGGCTTTGGCGACCCCAAGGCGTGGAAAAAGTTTAGCAGACTCCGGATAGATGGTCTGAAGATTGACCATCTTAACAGAGGGGTTGAAGGACCCTTTGGATGGATATACGAGGGGAATGTTGACATTGTGGCCGATGTCATGTACCCGGCCGATACCGACGAGGGTATCACGAAAGTGATGGGTGACTTTTACGACCAACTTGAAGAGGTCGTGATATCAAATCGGCATCGGTTCTTGCGAAATGTGCAGGACCAGGGCAATGCGTTGCTCGGGCCCGGGACATTGCCCGCCTTCTCACTACTAAGTCCGGAGGAGAGAGAACCCGCCAAAACGATACCCGAAGAGGAACGAAGATACCTCATCATGGACCTCCAAATATCTCTTGTCGACATCAAGGCGGCGGTGCCGCTCTTTACCAAAGACATGTCGTACGTCAACCAGGCTCTTGTTCGGCCCATTGTGGCGTACATGAATGCCAAGAAGACGTATATCCCTATTAGTTGCCGCATCGTCAAGCGGGCGACGGATTTCGAAGGCAGCTGGTCTATCTTTGATTGTGGCCTCATGAACGACATGTCAGCGGAGACATACGAGGCCTTTGCCAGGGATGTCGAGAACCAACAGAGCCGCGTGCGGCGGTTTAAGAAGGTGGGATTCTGGACGCTGTCGCTCGCAGTACATGCCCTCTTTATGGGCTTGGCAGGCAATGTGGTCTAAGTGCACCATGAGACGAATACCCATCTACCCATCTACCCATCTACCTACTCCACACATTTATGTATAACGAGCGAGAGCCTATTGGGCTTGCAATCTATGTAATAGCATCCAGTTTATCTGAATTAGAAGTATCAACCCATGCAAATGGACTTGTGTTTCGGGACGGCGCTGGTTGTAGGTTTCCAACGGTTGCACTTTTCGTAGGGCCAAGATAAGCCGTTGGTGGGTGTGGAGCGTAGGGTTATCAGGTCCAACGAGCAGTTGAAGACGAGTGCTTACATAGGTACGTACCTAGTCAATGCGAGAGTCCCTTTCCAGCAGAAGACAGGTATCCGTAGTATGCTACTCTATATTATCACAAGGTGCCTATTCCGGGGATATCATGACGCGGGATGCCGTGTAACACTGCAGAGTAAGCGATGATCCGTTAAGTCCGTTTTCTCCAGTGGACGATGCTTATTACTGTACTCCGTAGAGGCACAGAGAGGCTAGACGGCCCACTGGCGACCCCACTGCTAGCGAGGTAGCGTGGGTAGGTCGTCATTAGCGTCACCGGCCGTCGGGGGTTTGGCGCCAGGCTTACAAACTCGTGGGCAAAATCGCCGCTGCTCGCTGACCACGGTGCGGAATTCCGCCTTTGGCCTGGCTACTTCTTTTTCTTGCCATCGCCATCGCCATTGCCAGGACCCGGCACAAGCTCTGGAGACGCCGTTGCTCTTCTTCATCCTGCGCCTGTCCAACCAACACCAGCACAGCCCCGACGACGATCCGACGCGGTCTAGATCTGTTCCCCGTGCCGTCATAGATAGCTCTATCTATCTACCTATCTACTGTAGGTAGGCAGGCAGACAAGGTAGCCAGCGTTTCCGACGATCCGACTGCTGCGTTGCATCGCATCGCTTTGCTTTGCTCGTCGCGCCCTCTCGCAGTCCTAGTCCTAGTCCTAGCATGAGGTAGAGGCCTCGCAAACCTGGCGCCGCAACCCGCACAATGGCTTTCTACGACACTCAGGCCGTCCTCCACGGCACGGGCTCCTTCTCCGGCTACCGGCCTTTCCAGCATTTGGGCAGCTCGTATCTGACCGCAACCAACTCGTTCCGCCAACCTCTGTGCGGCAACGACGAGGGCTGGGGTCCGCTCAGCCCATATCGCTACGACTTTACACCTTGCTTCATCGATGTCTGGATAGCTTCCGTCGCTGCCTTTGGCCTCTTTGTCGGCTCCCTCGCCGTCTGGTGGCTCCTGGCCAAGAAGCAGAAGCAGCCTGGACAGTCCAAGAATACTCACTTCTGGGTTAAACAGGTAATACTACCACTACCAGATTGCGCTGGCTGCTCACCTATCTTGACCGGTTTTTGCTGACGCTGTCCCAAGGTTCTTCTCGCCGTCATCATCACTGATGTCATTGCCCAATTGGTGATCCAAATTCTTCACTTCCCCAAGATCTGGTATGGCGATTTCCGAGTTTGGACCACGGCCCTCACGATTGTATCCTTGTCCGTCGTCTTCGCCATCCAGTGGATCGAGCATTCGCGAATCCGATATCCCAGCGGCGTTGCCCTCTTCTTCTGGCTTTTCCTTCTCATCGCCTTCGCCGTCAAGCTGCGATCTCTCATCTCGCAGCAGCTCTACGCCACCGACCTTGCATATTTCATCACTTACTGCATTGGTGTCGGGCTCTCCGCCGTCGAGTTTCTCGTCGAGTGGCTCTGGCCGCGAAACGTCGGTCCGAACGAATATGAAGCCATTGCGGACGAGGAAGAGTGTCCTGTCGAGTACGCCAACGCCTTCTCCCAGTTGACCTTCTCATGGATGACTCCTTTGATGCGTTACGGCTACAAGGTCTTCCTGACCGAGGAAGATCTCTGGGGTTTGGCCAAGGAGGACCAGACCAAGAACACCGGCGCAGCTTTTGAAAGGACATGGGACTATGAAGTCAAGCACCGCAAGGGCAGGCCTTCGTTATGGATTGCCCTCTTCAAAGCCTACGGCGGGCCCTATCTCATTGGTGCCATCTTCAAGGTCGGAAACGACATTTCACAGTACCTCCAGCCCCAGCTTCTGCGCCTACTCATTAGCTTTGTCGATTCATACAGTGCCGGCAACACGCCTCAGCCCGTGGTCCAGGGAGCTGCCATTGCCCTTGCAATGTTTTCATGTGCCGTCTTTCAGACAACCATGGTGGTATGTATTATCTGTTGCCCCTCACCTGCGCGAGGCCTTGGACTAACACAACTAGCACCAATACTTCCAATCATCCTTCCTAACGGGTATGCGAATCAAGGGTGGTCTGGCCTCTGCCATCTACCGGAAGTCGTTGAGGCTCTCCAACGAAGGACGGTCCGCCAAGACGACGGGCGATATCGTCAACTACATGGCCGTCGATGCTCAGCGACTTCAGGATCTTACCCAGTTTGCCCAGCAGGCCTGGTCGGCTCCTTTCCAGATCATCATCTGCATGGTCTCCCTCTACCAGCTTGTGGGATGGTCGATGATGGCCGGTATCGTCGTCATGATTATCATGATGCCTATTCAGGGCTTTGTCGCTCGCATCATGAAGAATATGCAGAAGACGCAGATGAAGAACAAGGATTCCCGAAGCCGCTTGATCAACGAAATCATCAACAACATGAAGAGCATCAAGCTTTACGCCTGGGGCTCCGCCTTTATGAACAAACTAAACTACGTTCGCAACGAGCAGGAGCTCAAGAACCTGCGAAAGATTGGCGCCACCCAGGCTTTTGCCAACTTCACCTGGACCACTGCGCCATTCTTCGTCTCGTGCTCAACTTTTACCGTCTTTGTCTTGACTCAAGATAGGCCCCTGAGCACCGAAATCGTGTTCCCTGCACTTGCCCTCTTCAACCTCCTTACGTTTCCCCTCGCTGTTCTCCCCATGGTTATCTCGGCCATTGTTGAGGCTTCCGTTGCCGTCGGCCGTCTGACCGACTTCCTTACTGCGGAGGAGGTTCAGCCCAATGCCATCATTGTGAAGCCGGCCCCCAAGGAGCTTGGAGAAGAAACCGTCATCATCCGTGATGGAACATTCTCCTGGAACCGACACGAGGACAAGCACGCCCTCAACGACATCCACTTCACCGCCTACAAGGGTGAGCTATCGTGCATTGTTGGACGAGTTGGTGCTGGAAAGTCTTCGTTCCTACAGAGCATGCTTGGCGACCTTTGGAAGGTCAAGGGCTCTGTGGAGATTCGGGGAACGGTTGCGTACGCATCCCAACAGACCTGGATTCTAAACGCCACGGTAAAGGAAAACATCATCTTTGGGTACCGCTACGACCCCGAGTTTTACGAAAAGACTGTCCAAGCCTGTGCTCTCGTGGACGATTTTGCCCAGCTTCCCGATGGAGATGAAACCGTCGTCGGTGAACGCGGCATCTCCCTCAGTGGTGGACAGAAGGCCAGACTCTCTTTGGCCCGTGCCGTCTATGCTCGAGCCGACATCTACCTCCTCGATGATGTCTTGTCGGCTGTGGATTCCCATGTCGGCAGGCACATTATTGACAACGTCCTCGGCACTCGGGGTCTCCTGTCCACCAAGACTCGTATCCTTGCGACGAATGCCATTGCTGTGCTTCGCCAGGCCAGCTTTGTGACGTTGCTGAAGGATGGCGAGACCAAGGAAAAGGGAACCTATAAGCAATTGGTGGCCATGAAGGGCATGGTCGCAGATCTCCTCAAGACTGCTGGCCAGGAGTCTGGCAACGGCAGTGAATCAAGCTCCAGTGCCTCCAGCAGCAAGACGCCAACGATTATTGAGCCTGATTCCACCCAAGCCAAGGAGGAGATGGAGGAGGTCCAGGAGCAAGTTCCTGAGATGGCTCCCATCAAGACGGCACCGTCCGCCAAGCCGAGATCGAGCAGCATGGCGACGCTTCGCCGAGCCAGCACCTCAAGCTTCAAGGGCCCGCGTGGCAAGCTTACGGATGAAGAGGTCGGCGGCAGCAGGACCAAGCAGGCCAAGGAATTCTCCGAGCAGGGCAAGGTCAAATGGAATGTATACGCTGAGTATGCCAAGGAGAACAACATCTATGCTGTCGGCCTGTACCTCACGATGCTTCTCGCGGCCCAGACTGCCACCATTGGTAAGTTAAAATTGTTATAGAGCCCCCTTTGTCGAGTCAACTAACCATCTTAGGCGCCTCTTTCTGGCTCAAGGAATGGGCCAAAAGAAACAAGGAAGCGGGCTCCAACGACCATGTGGGCAAATACATCGGCATCTACTTTGCTATTGGTATCGGCGCCTCTGCCCTTACCGTTGTCCAGACCTTGATTCTTTGGATATTCTGCTCAATCGAGGTTTGTCCCACTCTTGGCGGTGTATTATGTTTAGACGAGCTAACATGCCCCTTCTAGGCCTCGCGAAAACTACATGAGAGAATGGCCAACGCCATCTTCCGGGCGCCCATGTCCTTCTTCGACACTACTCCGGCCGGACGAATCCTCAACAGATTCTCAAGGTCAGTAAATGCTGCAGTAGTGGGCGTTCCCCGAATACGGCGGCAAAGGCACTGACAAGTCTCTAGTGACATCTACAAAATTGACGAGGTTCTGGCGAGATCTTTCAATATGCTCTTCGCCAACATGGTCCGTTCTGGATACAGCTTGGCCGTCATCTCAATCGCGACGCCGGCTTTTGTCGCCTTGATTGTCCCCCTCGGCCTCACATATTACTGGATCCAACGATACTACCTCCGCACCTCTCGCGAACTTAAACGCCTGGACAGTGTCAGCCGCAGTCCCATCTATGCGCACTTTCAGGAATCTCTCGGTGGTGTGTCTACGATTCGCGCATACCGTCAGCAGGGACGATTCGAGCGCGAGAACGAGTGGCGCGTGGATGCCAACTTGCGAGCTTATTTCCCCTCCATTAGTGCCAACCGCTGGCTCGCCGTTCGCCTCGAGTTTATCGGTGCCATTGTCATTCTCGCGGCCGCAGGCTTCGCCGTCATCTCCGTTGCCAACCACAGCGGGCTTGAAGCCGGTATTGTTGGTCTAGCCATGTCTTTTGCGCTCCAGATCACGTCTTCGCTCAACTGGATCGTTCGCCAGACGGTCGAGGTCGAGACCAACATTGTGGCCGTCGAACGTATCCTCGAGTACGCTGCTCTGCCGAGCGAGGCCCCCGAGATCATTGCGGACAAGCGACCTTCTGTGGCCTGGCCGGCCAAGGGCGAGCTCGACTTTGTCAACTACAGCACCCGCTACCGTGAAGGCCTTGACCTGGTTCTCAAGAACATTACTCTGGATATCAAGTCTCACGAGAAGATTGGCGTGGTCGGACGCACTGGCGCAGGCAAGTCGTCCCTGACGCTGGCCTTGTTCCGACTCATTGAGCCGGTCTCGGGACATATTGATATTGACGGTCTCGATACGTCGTCAATCGGCCTCCTTGATCTTCGCCGTAGACTTGCCATTATCCCACAGGACGCGGCGCTCTTTGAGGGCACCGTGCGCGACAATCTGGATCCTGGACATGTTCACGATGATACGGAGCTATGGAGTGTTCTCGGTAAGCATCATGTTACACCACCCCTCCACCATCTGTAGAGCGGCACAACCTGGCTCGTATGTGATGGATGATTCGCTAATATGTGACGCCTCTTATAGAACACGCGCGACTGAGAGACCACATCTCTACCTTGGACGGCGGCCTAGAGGCCAAGATTAACGAAGGAGGTATGTTTATTCCCTAGCGCATTTCCCTCTGCCCGACCCTCCCCCTTGTTCCCACTCCCCAAGCAAGATCTGGCATGAAGTATCAAGTGCCTTGCCGCGCCAGCCACTGCCATCAATCAGTTAAGCTGTCAGCAGCCGAAGATGCCGGCCGTGCGACGAGATGGCGCACGCCGACCTCTTCTACGCACGGGCGATCGGGATACAGGGAACCAACATGCATAAACGCCACGCATGCTCCTGAAGTCCCGTGGTCTGCTCAGACTCCTGGTGTCACCATCGAGCACTCCGCACAGAGTGCCATCCATCCCCCATCCCCCATCAGCCTCGCCCATCCTCCCAGCTCGTGCGTGGCAAGCCCAGCAACTAACACGATTTGTGACTCACTAGGCTCGAATCTCTCGCAAGGTCAGCGGCAGCTCATCTCGCTGGCTCGCGCCATGCTCACGCCGTCCAACATCCTTGTGCTCGACGAGGCCACGGCGGCCGTCGACGTGGAGACGGATGCCATGCTGCAGAACACGCTGCGCTCGCCCCTATTTGCCAACCGCACCATCATCACCGTCGCCCACCGTCTCAACACCATCCTCGACAGCGACCGCGTCGTCGTGCTCGACAAGGGCGAGGTGGTCGAGTTTGACACCCCCGCTGCGCTTGTCAAGAAGCAGGGCGTGTTCCACGGCCTGATGAAGCAGGCTGGCTTGGAGCTCGACCAGTAACGGGTCCGCTGTCGGATATATCTAATCAGTTGCCTGGGGGAGTCATGCACAAGGTTGTTCTTGGGGTGCTTCCAGCAGGCTTCCACATTGTAAGGAAGCCATCATTCACAACGGATGAAACAGTGCAAGACATTGAGGGGAGAGAGGGTGTGCACATGGTAGGGACTCAACAAAAAAAAAATTGTATAGCGCCATCGTTGTCTGTTGCAATGTATCTGCGCAACGGGGTTAGGGTAGTGTAGCCAGCCTAGATTTGTAAAATAAGAGGCATCCTTTCGCATTTCCAACGCCCAACACCAACACCAACACCAACACGTCCAAGCGATGATTTGGTCTGCTCCCCCCGTGACCTGGTGACTGACGTCCGAGTCAGAATCCACGCTCGCCCCTTTGGGACTTGAGAAGTGCAGGCAGAGTCGAACGATGGAGGCTTGGGAGCCACAGAAACAAGGCTGACACCATGACTTGCGGCTTCTGCTTCCGGCTACGCGATGAATGAGAGCAAGCAGGTATCAGTTGACAAGGAGGAAAACGAAACGTTTTTCGTGGCGCCATGGCTGGGTTCTCTTGGAGACACCCGCGTCTTGACGGTGCCCGTCGGTAGCAATCAATCCCATCCAGGCCCTCAACGGCCTCGGATGTTGGACACACGAGTGAGACCCAGAGCGCCAAGAGTCGTTTGCTCGGGTCATGTCATTTCCATCTAGACGCCGCCGATTCAAGTTTGGCACAGCAAAGGAATGGAATGGGACAGTGCTGTCGATGGTCGTCCGCTCTGGTGGTATGAAAGAGGTATGGATTGGTGCCGCTAAATCTCATTTGTTTTGTGCAGCTGGGCCGGCATGATCTGATGATGCCACCCCAAAGAACGAACGCACCCCTTGCTCCGGTAGATCACTCCCTCCGCAACTACGGAGTACCTAGGTACGGATGGATGGATGGATGGATGGATGTCCTCTGGGCGCCGAGCATGCCTCACTGTGGCTGTACTGAATCGGATCCCCACCTAGCTCTGGCTCCGAGATTAGACTGCATGGATATGGAGGCAACGTCGTTGGTGATGGTGACAAACGGCGTAGCAAATAAAACAAACTGCTGGGTGACGATGCCAGGGGCAAACTACGTCCCCTGGTTTATGTGTGTCAACCGCCGGGCGTGCATAGTCGACGTCAAGTGTAAGGATAATTGTGCAGAAATAAGAGGCATCAGAGGGCTTCACAAGAAAACCAGCTCTCTCGCCGATGACGGGCTGATCTCGAGAGCAAAGGGCGCTGGCTGAGGATCGGATCTTGGAATCGGGGCCAGCAACGATGCGCCACTTCTGTCACCGTGTCCATAATTACTAGATGGATAACAGTCACGAGTGAAGCAACCTTGGTTCTTGGCCGTATGGTATCGTACAGGTGGAATCCAACAAGAGCCATGGTTTGCACGAGTTGCGTCGGCCATCGAACCATGATGCGTCAGAGCATGGCTTTTCCCGTGCAGCAGCAAGGCCTTGCAGCGATTGTTATTTTTTTTATTTTTCTGTTGCTACCTTGTTTCCTTTTCCTTGACTTGCATATCCTGCATCATGAGCGCCGTCTCAATGTGCTGAAGCAAAGCGTGGCTGCGGAGAGGACAAGAGGAGAGAAGAGAGACAAGATGTCTCACAGCGGTCAAAGCAGCGACATACAGAATGTAACCGAGCTCCAGATCCTCCATAGGCCTAACTAATGCTGGACATTGCTGCAGTAGTTGGCCGTTGGTGGCTTGGCAGCGATTGGCTCGCGATTGATTCAGAGACGCGCAAGGCCATGGAAAGTACGCGATGCGCTGCGATGCGATGCGATGCGATGTGATGCGATACGATGCGATGCTACGCTTGCCATGCCATGCCATGCCATGCGGCGACGCATGATATAGTGCGAGAACAAGGCAAGGTACGTAGGCATGACTGAACGGATGGAATGGCCTGTACGAAGTAGTTACCCCGTACGGTGCCTCATGCCCTGGCGCCTGTCGATGCAGATCTCCCGGAGCATGGAGAATGTGGTTGTTAGGGGAAGAGGAAAGAAGAAAGAAAAAAAAAAATGTACGAAAGGAAACGAAACGAGGCACGACAAAAGGACAAGGCAAAAAGGAGGACAAACAGACAAACAGGCAAATAAAACAAAACAAAACAAAACAAAACAACCAACCAACCAAAAAGAAAGGAAACCAGAATCAGCGAGAAACGGGGCTGAAACGAAATGGTGCTGAGTTGCGAAGCTAGAGCGCATCCTTGCCGGCGCGGACAGGTCATCAGCCAACCAGCCGGGGTAGTCCCCAACTTTTCCCTCCATCCTAGTGAGCTGAAGAGACAATCGAGCAGTTCGGTTGGCGAGAGGCATGCTCAGCAGCTAGGTTGGGCCAGGGCAGGCCGGGCCAGCATGGATTCCCAATGTGGTTCGGATACAAGATCCGACGGCGAGAGGTGACAGGTCGACGTTACCAGATTGCCGGCATCGATCCATGAGGATGAAAATGACGGACTGACGTGGCGAGCAGAGAATCTCTGGGCCAGCCGGGCATGAAACACAGCACAGCAAAGCGCAGCAAAGCACAGCAAAGCACAGCAAAGCACTGGGCAATCCTGTTGTGGCAATGCTTGCCTTGGCCAGATTGCGATACCATACATACCCTGTATGGCTTGCTTGCTTGGGGTACGTCTTGGGAGCCTTGCCTCCCTCGGTTCATGGCAGACACGATATTCATGGGGTTGCATGTCGCAGCGACGACCAAAGCCTGTCAGCTCGCCTGGCCTGGCTTGACATCAGCCCATCGGAGCATGGCGTTGAAGACAGCCTATGACAATAAGCATTGCAGGGACACGGCAATGTGCAGATGACGGAGGAGAGAAGAGAGACGTACAGTAGCATGTGAAGGAAGCCCAAAGCAGCACCCAACATCATGCCCCAATGCGCAGTGCTTGTACGTACGTACGTACGTACATAGGTACGTGAGAGTCGGTGACGAACGCCAACTCAAACGGCGGCCCAAGTATCCCAGGTACAGATGCATTGAGATGCGTGGATGGCATGCATGATGCTAAATTGACTGATGGCGGGACTGATTCCCCGGCCAAGCAAGTCTCTACTCACCTGTGGGCGTTGAGCAAAACGTGGGGGTCACCGAGTTCGAGAAGCGCCGTTGATGATGGCTGTGCCGATCCAGAGTTTGTCGCTTTTCCGTCTCGAGCCCGTGCCCGTGCCCGTGCCCTAGCTACAGTGGATGGATTACTGGGGCGGGCTGCATTAGCGCCCGCGAGATGAGCGAGGAGGAAGGGAGAATGAAGCCGGCGATGGCGATGTCGATGGCGATGGCGATGGCGATGGCGATGGCCACCTATCTAGGTACGTAGGTACTGTAGGCATGGATGGCAACCTACGTACCTATGGCGTAGCGGCTAACGTACGTCGTTGCTTTTTCAGTGACTGGAGCGACCGACCGCAGAGGCTACAGCGCAGATGCGGGTGCGGGGTTCTGGCGGGCAACCATTGTATCGTAACAGAACAGACATGGCGGTGTCTGCCCGTGATTGTGTAGCATTTTCCATCTTCAAAGGCTGCCAGGTAGGGACAGGGATGCTGACAGCTCCCATGTTCCCTGCCCAAGTTGCCGGCGGGCTAACCTAGGACTGGCAGGCAAGACAAGTTATTCTAGTTTTCTCGAGAAATCTATAATTGCTTCTTGTCATCCTCAGAGGGCCCAACTATGCTGCTTGCTTGCCTACTTGCCTGCTTGCCTGCTGGCCTGCTGGATAAAGTAGGTAGGCCACCAAGACCGTCCACCAAGGGATCACGACCAGACAATGAGGCTGCATGGAGCACTCAAGCTATTCCCAACAGCCATCTACATAGGTACCAAGGTGTGTCGGCCAAGTTTGCCGAGCATCCTGTTGAAAGACTACCTAACCTAAGCGACATCGCGCCACTTGCCACTAGGACTTGCTGTCTAAACCTCCCAACCATTTCCTCCGCCTCCCTCTGCCCTGACGGAGCCAGTATCTGAGTGACCGATCTTCACAGTGTATTCTGTGACACGACGCTTGTTAGTCTACGGGCTGTGGATGTGCACATGTGGATATGGATGAGGGTGTGGATTCGGATAGACATGAATATGGACAGGTAGGCATGGTAGGATGGTGGATGGTGGATGCTGGATGATGAATGGTGGATGATGGATAGGTAGTATGCCATCGGCTCATCCAAAACCACATTCGACACTCGAGGCTCCAGAAGTCCAGGAGTCCAGAGGCAAACTCTACTCATTTGCCAGCTGCTGCAGTTGCAGTTTCAGTTGCAGCTCTCCATAACTTGCATGGTTCATGGTTCTCACCACGGACAATCTAGACACGCGTATGGCATCCACGATACTTGCAAGTTGCATACCCTACGTACTCGCAGAGTACCGAGTACATACATACATACACCGTCTTCATCTGTCCTCTGCTGTGCCCTGCAATCCTGGACTCGTCTCGTCTCGTCCTTGGCCGTCCTTGACGCACTCTGCATCGGCACTGGGCCCTCCTTCGGTACATGGCTGCAGGTGGCTGGACCCCCAAATGAAACCGGGCAGAGAGAGGGCTTAGACCTGTCTCTTGGTTGACAGGCGCCACATGGCGCATCTCGTTGGGACTCAAGCTTACCAGTGGCCGCCATGTCTGCGTGCCTAATCTCGGTGGTACAGCAACCAATACGGCTGGCGAGCCACAGACTCTGATATGTACCGGCCTGAGCAGCCAACCCAATGTAGGCAACTGATTAGCTGGGAGAGAGAGAGAGAGAGAGAGAGAGAGAGAGAGAGAGTCGAAGCAAGGCAGTGAATGATGGAGTGGACACGCACCCACATCGATTTGCCCACTGATGAGGCCCGAAAGGTACGACAACTTGATTGACCCCACTGGTCCAGGAAGCCAAAGACATCCGGAATCTACATCCGGCACTCCCGTATCGACACTAGGAAAAGATGCCCCATACTATGGAGCAAGTCCTTTGCCTGGACACGTCTGTCAAGTCAAAGTAGGTGCCTACAGCAGGTATGCTCTGCAATGCTACTCACGGGGAGGCGTCACCACTGAATCGCTGGCTGCATCACTGATGGGCAATGGCTGGCGCACAGTTCATCATCTGGCCCAGCCTAGTCTGGATGTGTCTTGGACTCTCTCTGCGCGTGCGTGCGTACGTGCGCTTCCCGCTCCCTGCTGGCATTTGTGGACACCATCTAACCAGCTAGCGCACCAAGCGAGTAGGGATGGATGGGTCGTTTAGATAGGACTAGGGCCCGGCAATCCAAGGGCAACCAAGGGCATGCAAGGATGCTGCCTACAGTAACCGGCCGGTCCTGGCCCAAAGCCGGCGTCTATTGCTTCTGCGGCGGCGTGTCTGCCATGGCCATATGGCCATATGGTCCTTTCCATTTCCATTGGTATCGGAGCCTCCAGCCAAGCCTGGCCTGGCCTTGCCGGACCTGACACTCATACGCTGGGTAGTATCGACTCCTCTCCTCCTGGTAGTATCCGCGGTTGTGCTGTCCTCTGCTGGTCGTGAATGATGTGGAATCTTTGGCTTCGATGCACTTGGAGTAGCAGCCCAGCATGAGGGCTGGTCCCTGGCCATTCTGCGCGTCTCTCACTTGGCCCAGAAGGTGAGAGTCCATTGCAGACAGGGTCGGCAGCCACTCGAGGCCGATTCTGCGTCGTGGAATGAGGTGTCTCGTGCAGCAAAGACGGCCGGCAGATGCAGCACCGTGTGAACAGGCGGGCCGGGCTGCTTTTGAGATACTAGACAAAGACCCCTTGCGTAACTATACTCGGTTCTGCTCTGCAGTTGCCATCAAGCCATCCAAGGTTGTCTGTTCTGGTCTGATATGGTCCGCCCTGGTCCGCTCTGATCTGTTCTGGCCCGGACTGATAGTTCTGGAAAGCCCGAAAGTGCGAAGCGCCCCTTGGCAATGTCGGCATGTCCATCTGCCTATCCAAGGTAGCCATCGACTAGGCCCGCATCAAGGACTCTAGGGACTGTCCGCGACGCCATCCATCAACTAGCGGCCAGTCGAAAAGCGGGCGATTGCTTTTTATCCAACCGCCAGCCAGACGCCAGAGGGTTTAAGCAAGGTGCTTTACCGTAAACAGTTTGGCTGGGGATTGACGAGGCACTAAAAACGTGCCCGCGCCTGTAGGGCAGTTGGCAGCTGCTGGCACTTGGCTAAAAAGAGCAACGTCTAGGTACATAGTTGCAACGTCTACGCATTGCCAGCATCAACTTCAACGTCAGCTTCAGCATCAGCATCAGCATCAGCATCAGCATCAGCATCAGCATCAGCATCAACATTAGCATCAGCAGCAGCATCCAATGTTGCGACAGCATCAGACAAAGGCACTCGAACCACGCCGCACGTGCCTTGCCAAGCCGCGGCAGCCGGCAGTCAGTGCCAATGTCTTCGTGGTGGCAACGGCATTTCCCAAGATGCATCGATCGGGCCCTGTGCATGTAGCAGACAAGCCCGGACCACCATGGACGCCTTGCCTTCTACTAACTAATACCACTGGCTAGATCCAGCCACGCAGTTCAGTTCCAGACGCGCGCGCCCTTCTCGCTTGGAGCAATGTTCCGACATCTCGCTTGGCCTCCATACATACATACATACTATACAGACATAGTATCCTCTGCATACTACCCATACCTTTGCAAATACCGTACGCGAGGTGGTCGAACAAAAGGCTGGTCGTCTCTATCGCGCCAAGCAACCAACGCCCACACAGTTTTTCATCTGGCGTCAACTGGTACCCAAGATCCCCCCCCCCCCTATCGACGCCATCTATACCCAACTGTCTGCCTTGCTTGTCGCCGCCACTGTACGGATTGCAGGGCGCTGTGACTACCAAGTCAGGTACAGTACGGGTACCTTTACATGCACGTATCTGCTCACTCCCAGGCGTGGCTCTTTTCGCCCTGTTCATCTGCTATCCTGCCTACCAATCCGTGCTCCGCCTCCTCCAGCTGAGCTGTGCCCTCGCTGCGGCTCTAATCCTCGACATCTTCCCAGAGGCCTCGCGCAGAAGTAAAAGAGCCGAGGGCAGCATCGGCATCATGATTTGACGCGGCAGACACGCGGCTGTTTGACGCGCAACCACAAGCTGAACCCTCGCCCCAATCGGTATCGTGTACGGAGTACTACAGCCATGAGCGATTGGCATTGGCTGCTCGTATGAGGAAAGAGACCATAAAACCAGACAACGAGATTGGCTACATGGCTCATGCTGTCCACACAACCCACCCTTGCTTCTATGGCCGGTGCCCAGACCAGTAGCAGCCAAGCTCCGCCCCGGTACGGATACGCTTCACATCCCTCCTGCAAAATACATGCCTACATCTGGCCGGACGAGGTTGGCAGGATGAGAAATTACAGAGGTTGCAGTTTAATTGGCCACTGAGCATGTGCTGCATCTCTCCTCTCGCCTCTTCATGGTACAAAGCAGGCAGTGGCACATCTCTCTCTCCACATGCCATGTCTTTGGCCATGACCCAGGCTGATCGACTAGTATCGTGTGATCTAGTCACTGCCGAAATAGCCGCAAGAGCGTTACCAACATGTGCAAACACCATCGCGGTATTGTTCACGTCTATGGCCTTCAGTGCGCACTCCATACTCCGTACTCCGTACAAGAACAGGTCTTGCGGTTTCGTATCTCGGAGCGGGGAGACAGGATGAAAAAGAAAAGAAGAAGAAAAATGGCCGAATGATGCAATACCTCACAGAGATGCAGCCAAAGGCCAGCAAAGTTCAGTGCTGGTTGGTGGTTCAATAGCAAAGACTCCATGGGTCATGTCTCAATGCCATCGGGGATGCTGGTCTCCCCCCTGTCGCCTTCTAGGATCCACGTCCTCAGCCATGCACGTCCAAGGGCGGGCGGGTTTGTTTCTTTTCTTTTTGGCTTTTGCGCCCATTGATTGGAATTAGCCACACGGCCCACCTTCTTGGCCATCCGTGCCATCGTCAACGACCCTGGTCTGGTTCGCCGTGGCCATTCGTCTGGGGCACAGAGACCTTTGGGAATAAGGATTCCGCTCCACGCCTGGGGCTCCCGCAAAGTTGACTGATGCTCCTCGATGGGGAGAATCCGAATCCAGAGGCCTCCCCGCCCCTGCTGACTTGGCTGTGTCATTGCCCACTTGGGTACTTACTATTCGAACCCGCCTCAGCGGCGCTGTTGGGCGCAACAGTCTGTCTGTGGGGTTGTCAAGCCTCTTGGGCCACCAAGCTAACTAACTATGTAAGCCGTCAACCGAGAGTAGCCCATCCACAGGGAGTCCTCAAGGAGCTACGGATACGGGGAGCCCTGTCAGTTGCCGGGTGGATCATAGTGGTTGAGACGGTCTTGGGGCTTGGGCTGGCTGGCTAGCTGGCGTGTGCGTACATACGGAGTATGATGTTCAATACGGCGCTCATACTGTGCGCAAGGGCTGCTCGTCATCTTATGCCCACCCATCTCCATCCCCATCCTCATACCTCCCTGCCCCCTGCTCGCTTCACAACGGACGACTGAATCCCAGTCCCAGTCCCGCACCCCTAGGGCGCGAGGCGGGAGCTGAACGTCCTATCTGGTCGAGCTGCTGCTGCGCTGTTGCCAACATTGGGCTGTCCTGTCCTCCCTCTGCTACGGCCTACCCCCTCCACCACGAGTGGGAGGGGGGCGGGTTGTCATGGACCCTTGCCATCATCATCATCACAAGTACACTCCCGGTCCCTGATCCATCCCCCACCGTCCGGACTTGCGCTTGCATCTGGTGGTGAATCAAGCCTGCCCTGGCTCTGTGCACCCATCCTAATCCGTCCCCTGCCTGACCCTCTTCTTGAGCCCCAGTACTCAGTACGGCAGAGGAACGTCGCAAGCTAGACTGCGAGAAGAGAGACAACGTCCGGCTAGTGCGGGGCCTACCTGTTCGGTCTTCCCTCGCGCCCCAACTACCTCTCTGTGTTGGTCTCGCAAATCTAGAACCATATCATCTTTACCTCCCGTCTTGCCATTAAAGTCCTCTCTTATTCTCCGTCTCTTGTTTTATCATTGCCGAGAACCTTGCTTCGCCCACCATTCCGCAACCTACGGATTCGTACCCAGTCCGCTCTCAGATTTCTGGCCAAGACATATCGCAACGTCAGGCGTGATAGCAGCCTCTACACGCTCTACCTGCCCATCTCCGAGCTGTCCCGTCTTTTCAGCTCCTCGGCAGGCAATATCCTTTGGAGAGAAAAACTTGGTCGTTAGGCTTGGCTGTTCATTCCGTCTCCGAGACACCACAAAAATACGGAGTACTTCAACCTCAGAAACCTCCGATCCAGTCTGCGGAAAGATTCGCTCCCTGATGTCTTACAGATCAATGAGTACAGTCACGATATTCTGCTCTTGAGGACCCAAATCCTCATCAACGCAACCTTTCACTCGCTTTGCTCGTTTTCTTTTTACGGATTTCTTCCCAGGGGTTGATACTCAACCACTCCCAACAACGAACCTATCCATTCGAAGTCTCGCATCTATCCTGCGACCAACTTTGTGGCCTTTGCACCTGATCCCCCACCAGTACGCGCTTCAACTGTCAGATTCACATCCAGATCTTGTGTGTGTGTGAGAAAGAGACCTATTCCGGAAGCCCTTCAGTACTCCTTCCATCCGCAAGGTTGGACAACAGGCCACCCGGGTTGTCATTCGCCCCCCTCCGACTTCCGGCCAGGGTACTCTTGTGCGAGGTGCAATAGAAGCGGAACTGGCGCTTTGCTTTTGGCCGACGTCGCCCACCATACCCCGGTACTCAAGGATACCCGACCTAACATATCCGGAATATAAACCCTCCCTAGGCGGCGCATCAAACACGCCCTCCGCGCCATGCTTTAGCATTGCGTACAATCACCGAACGAAACCATTCTCATCTTTTACGACGTCAATTAGCATAATCAAACGCCTCGTGGCTCAGGAGCGCTGTAAGAAAACCCTGGCGCTTTCTACTAAGAGATGATGACTTTGTCTAATCCAGTGGCAGCTTTGTGTTGATCCGAGAGGAACAGCCACAGCATCTTTGGAAACACCTCAGCAGATCACAGACATTCGTCTCACCGGTTTCAGACGATCCAGCGCCTGAACAGTCGGGAAGTCAACTCAAATCCTTCGCCCAACATGGTCCAAGACTGGCCGAGAGATTCGTTCTCTCGACCCCATTATTCATATCAAGGGGAACGATACGCAGCTGACGGCTTTGACGATGGCCGTTTCTCAGAGGTCCACGACATTCATCGTCGACAGCCACCAATGGTACTGCTATTCGCTCCCCACAATCTGGTCAATACGCTAACGTGAGAATCGTCACAAGCAAATCGACGATGCATTGCGACAGCATTGTAGTATTTCTGCGCGGCACTACTTCGTTGCTGTCATCATGGAAGATGGAAGCCCTATGACGTTTTCTGGACCGGGCTTGTCCAGGCTTGACGAGGATGCCATGAGGCAGTTCTTTGATACGGACAAGTATCAGAGGGTCATGAAGCTGGTGGAAGCTGGTTGGTTGCCAAGAAGTCCACGGCCGGGACCTGACGCTGATGTACTCTTCCAGGAGAAACTCCAGTCCTCGATGAAAGGATTGGATTCGACGGCACTACACCAACCAAGACATCAGCAATGGTTGAGTTATCGCGAGGCCGAATACTCGAAAGACGAAGGATGATGACCAACTACGATGATTGGGGGAGTCCTGCGCGGCAAGCCCGAAAGCGACCCAGAGCTCGGCATCCCGGAAACGACGACGACGACATAGCCATGACTGTTTCCGTTACGAGAAGGGGGATCAAAGTTGGGAACCCGGACGATGTTTGGAGTTTCTACGAGCAACGCTTCAAAAACTGCCAGCAAACAGCGTGCAAGCTCATTGCCAAAGCATGGGTGAAGGCTGTTGAGCCCAAGAAGCAGTCGACCCATCCTTACACAGGCAGCGACGAGAAGGCGCCTGACTGGTGGCCGAAGCCTTGGGGCCCAACCAAGGAAGACAAGGTTCGACATAAGGAACCCGACCACCTTTATAAACGCGGTAAGACAACGCTCTTTGCCGCCTATGCGCACCAAAGTACCGTGCTGATCTAGCTTATAGAGCGTGTATATCTCCTCAACCACATCCTCAGAATGATTGTCGAGCCAAACAAGACTCAGCATCCCGACATCCAAAAGCTAAACCTCAACGTCAGTAAGCTGGAGGAGATCACAACCGAGGCGCTGTCCGGTTTCTTTGCCGACAAGGAGAACCCCACCAACGCGAAGAAGCGACCGTACTTGAATGAAATATTCAAGGTTGCCAAGCAGGAGGAGAGGTATAAGAATGGAGAGATTGGTCAGTCACGTCGCATTCGTGTCAAATCCCACAGTTGGCTAATATGCATACAGATGGGTCGACGAAGGTTTACGTAATGGCAGAGGACAAGATCCCAGAGACATATGCATCAGAAAACGACGACGGATCGATAGTAAGGGAAGATGAGGAGCAAGACGCACCGCCTACGAAACTGGCAACAGTGCAGGGCCTGATGCCAACACCGACGGCTGAGCAAAGCCCAAGCAGCTCGATTCACGGTGGACATTTCTCCAACGACTTGCCAGTAAGGGGATCCCAGTACCAGCCACCTCTTCTACACGAAATGGCATCTTCGGAACCTCATCCATTCATGGAGGGAAGCAACCTGCCGGTTAGTGGACAGGCGTCGGTACATGGATCCGGAACCAACATTGCGCTCGAAATGAGCGCCCCCCCATCCCATCACGACTCCAGTCGACGAACATCAATGTTTAGCACCAACGGGGATTACAGCAGCCAAAACGGGACATCAGCCATGTATGCACCCCAGTGGCAGCCTTGCTCGACATCGCCCAGCAACAACACCTCAATGTACACGTTTACCCAGCAGCAGCCGACAACACCCTCGGCGGCGCCGTTTGTCGGCCAGGGCGTGCCAATGAACCAGAGTCAGGCGTACATGGGCACCTCGTTTGACGGACTTTCGCGCGGATACGATCCAGGTCAGACTTCCATGTTCCGTACCGGAGCCGTCCCCCCACCGACGGTCCATGCAACCCAAGGCTACCACTACATCCCGCACGACGGCCGAGGGCTGCCCGGCGTCAAGGTTGATCCTGTCTCACGCAACTCCATGCACTGAGGATGGGGGCCATGATGATTGATGATGTGGGGGCGGCATGCTGGATGCTGGATGCTGGGTATACATGACTTGCCCCCAACCAAGTCTAACGAATGATATCCCTATAGATTATGACCAATGACGGACGGCCTGGTTCAGACAGTACAGGTTCTTATGCACCGGGATAGTGCTCTCGAGGGTTTCGTCGCAACGTCCTGCACAACCTTGTTGGGTCAATGGGCGAAGGCTGGTGCTCCCTTGCAACGAACATTGGAGTTCAACATGATGGCATTGAGAGATGTTTTCTCACGATGCCTGGCGCGGATGCTTTTCATTCTTTTTTCTTCTTCTTTTTTTCTTCGGGGATTGGTGTGTTGCAACAGATGAAGAGAGAAACAAAAACGAACCCATCTAGACTTGACGTCTCTGGGACGAGTATACTTGGATATAGTACGAATGGTCTATGGTGGTGTTTTGGTTAGGGGTTAAGAGGTTGGCGTCTTTCATGGCTGCCAAGGGGTTCTTGGTCAACCGCTTGCATCAAGGCGGCCATAATTATACCCTGTGTGCGCGTCGACTTCTGCTAGGTAGTTGGATCTTCCATCCTTGTTCAGATGAATAAGGATTTTGTACTGAAAACGATAACGTTTGACTTGATTAGATGATACAATTGCTCACATGCATTGTCAACTGCCATGGAAATACGCCAGCATTCGACGTTGCCACTCATGGGTCATGGATCAAGGACCATGAATCAAGGACATTGGATATCGGACCCCGGTGCCAATACACGGGACCGAGGGCGCAGTACGGCTCCGACGCCATCTGCACGTCGCCATCGAGGATGCCCCGCGCCCTCCTTGCCTTGCCTGGGGAGCGAAGGGCGTGCGTGGGCGCGTGGGCGCTGTCGGTCGTCCTGGCAGCAACGGGCCCGCGGCTTGTCGGCGAAGTAAGGGAGCGCCATCGTGATTCAGGTCTCGGATCACCCTACGTGCATCGGTATCCGGCTGCGGCAAAGCCAGCCGAGGGCGCTCAGGCCGTCTGTGGCGCTCGGCATGGTTGGCATCCGTAGACGCTCTCGCCATAGAGAGCACCGAAATGCATGGTCCCTTGTATAGCATGTCGCAGCGATCCGATGTAGCAAGGTCGCGGCATGAACGACACTACCAATAGCCCAGATCGACAACTCATTCGAGATGCTCGCTCAAAAACACGTCCATTGTTCTCGTACAGCCTATCCGTCATCTGTGCTACAGTCCATCCACCAACGCCGAGCTGCGGAAACCCTTCAGTATTAGAGCAGATAAAGAAGACATAACAAAGCCACCGTAGAGTGACGACCAAAACCAACATCCCGTTACCTCGCAGTGGAGTAAGAAACATTTCTCTCCCTCCCCGATGGCCATTCTCAGCAAGACAAGGGTTCGCACAAGGAAAGCAGGGCGTGGCGCGGGCAGGGCAGGTTGAAGCGAATCAGAGTCCAATGCGAACCAACGCCCCCAATGGTGAAAATAAAAAGCACATATCTGACTGCGGCACTACGCCGCAGATTACAAGGGGTATAACTCAAAACGCCTCCGGTGCCGAGACGGGCGCAAACACGGCCAACTCTTGTGTAGGCTCCTAGCTCGACGTCGGAGCGTTGGCGTGTTCCTCTCTGGGTTGCGGCGGCTCCAGGCCTGCATTCTGCGCCACGCGCTTCCACGTCTCCAGTTCACGGTAGAGTCGTTCGCACTCTTGTTTGAGCTTGTCGTTGGACGCGCTGAGCTCCGTAATGGCCTGTTCCGTAAGCAGCTTCTCCAATGTCCACTTCTCAATGTTTTGTTGCTCATTCTCCTTGAGCTGCGAGATGAAGCTCACTGCCCGCTGCAGAATAGAGCCCTTGTTCTTCTCGCATCCTGGCACAATCTTGGCCAGCTCATTGATGCCCTCGTTGATAGTTTCTCGGCGGCGTCGCTCAACTGCATCATCAGGTTAGATCCGGGTCGCCGACCAAACAAGTGCATGTGTCTCAACGACATACCTTCTTTGTGATTGTCTTTCCTCATCTTGTGCCATTCTTCCGACCCAACAGTAGGCTTGGGGTTAGAGTTCGAGGTTGCGTAACGTGTCGGGTGTTGCACCCCGTTGGTCGGCAGCTGTGGTTGGGGGGTAGAAGAGGGTGGAACGTCCATGATACCATCCGGCGGCGGCACGTCGGGGCTGAAGGCATCGTGGGCATGATCCTCGGCAGCAGCCTGGGCGGCAAACTGCTCTTCCGTGGAAGGCGGGATATGAAGCGTGGGATACATGCCAAGGGCAGCCTGAGCCGTGCTCGTAGCACTAGAAGGGTCAGGTGCCTCTTGGTGGTCTGCAGCCGCGGCCTGCTGGAGGGCATTAAAGTCGGCCACATTCACACCATTGGCTGCGACTTGAGCGGTGTCGAGGCTCTCGATGAATGAGGCAGCATCGGTTGACATGTGTGCGGCTGGTGCAGTGCGCTTGTTACGCGACAGTCCAGGGCTACCAGGTTCTCGCTTCCGCTTCTGACCAGGGGATCCAGTGAGGCTGGAAAGATCCGGCTGATCGGCCATAACAGACTCAGCCATGGTTGAGAGCTTGACAGCGACTGGTAACTAGGGTACGTGGGGCAAGGTCAAGCCAATGTATCAGCTTGTGTCCGGTATGAAAACCGAGCGCAGAGCTGGACGTCGAGGCCACAGGTGAGAGACGTTGACGGTCGAGGATAGAACTGAACAATGAGAGACGTTAGAGTTGAAGATCCGGCGAGGTAAACGCGCCGTGCGACGATAAGGTGTATTATGAGTTGAGGTGGACTCCCTGGACCAAGCAAGGTTGAGCATATGAAGCCAGAGGCAATGAATAGATTCGCAGGCGAGAATCAGCATCGAGCCACCGCGTAAAAGCTCGGCCAAGGCGTTGGAAGCACTTGCTTGCTCCAAGTCCGTCGTGTAGCGGCATTGTCCGCAGTGAAACGCATCTCGGCACTCAAAAGCAGACGCGACTGAGCGCTACTCGGTCGCGTTGCTGTTACAGCTAAAGTCACAATGGCTTGTCTGCACAATGGGGGAAAAGTGATGGGAGGTGAGAGGTGAGAGAATAAGTCACTTGAGCAGAGTCAAAGCAGCCAGGACGCGGCATTCAAGCCAAGAGGGAGCAGAGCAGAGCAGAGCAGGACAGGAGTGAGTGTAGAGAGAGGTAGTGCTGTGAGGGCCATCTTGCAAGTGGCACGTTGTTGCTCCTTGCCACGGCTCAGCCGCAGTAACAAGGCCATTGAATGCAGCGGGATTTGAACCAAGATGGCAGAACCTCGTAGCCTCGGCGTCGTCGACTACAATGGCGAAACAAGACGTGATGAATGAGATGCATTGGAGCCGACATACCTGCTAGATCATGTGCTGGGACCGCGGGGCGCCAGATCACGGGTTTGTCGCCTCACGTGTTTGGCGTGATCAACCTCGTGATATCGCGCTGGAATAAGTCAACGGATCGCGTCGACAACAAGACGCAGCGCAGGCAGAACTAACGACTTTTGAATATATAAAAAAACGCGCAAATTCGAGATGCGAGGGCGCAGAAGAGTCCTTTTATGCTACAGGATGAATTTCCTTCCAAGCGGCGTTGGCTGCGTCGCGCAAAGGAGGTCGGCCGATGGGTGAGCTTGGGCGAGCTGGGGTGGATGAGTCGGGTCACGCGGCGGAGGAAGAGGGTGAACACGTGCAAGGTGGGTGAGGCTGGCAAAATAAATAATGCGGGCGACTGAGCTGGGCGCGGAATCCATGCCTGAGGCAGCAAGAGAGTGTGGCCAATCAGAGACACGAGCTCGCCACGTCTGGAAGGAATGGGGTGGTCCTGCCTCGTCCATCAGAAGTACCTGCCTACAGATTCAGTACTTGCCTCCCCCTAAAAAGAGATGCCTTTAATGAAGAGACCGCGGATGCTGCTCAGTCTCTCAAAGGTACCTACCTACCTACCTAGGTAATCCCAGCGTCGGGCAGGTTATGTTGGATCAAGTAAAGGTACCTAGGTACCAGAAGATGGCAGACGGTAGGATACATGTAGCGTAACACCTTCCTGCCTTGAGCACTCAAGGCACGCCAAAGGATGTGTAGCAAGGAAGGCAACTGTCTTTCCGGTGAGTGGTCACTGGTTGGTATTGCTCCTTCCCAAGTAAGCCATACAGCCCCTGCCTGCTGGCCGGCGCAAGGCTCCCAAGCTGAGCCACCTTGGACGTCTGGCAAAGTGCAGGCAGGCAAATGGGTACCTATTATAATGTTGGTGTTAAACTAGAAATACTAACATGTCGCGATTATGCATATTAGAACGTGGCTGAGGAGACATCCCCCACTCCTGAAACCGCCCGAGTCGTGTTGCTGGCTTCTCCGTAAACTAGATACATCCAGAGATATCCAGAGATAGTCGAGCAATCACCTGACACGACCCATCAAGCATCATTTGACACAGACCAAGTAAAACACAATGTCGCCAGCAGCCAACACCAATCACGACTCCAATCATTTCTCGTTTCCCCTCACCCTCCGGCAATGTGCTAGGTACCTGAATATAGTACTCGTAGTAGGCAGGCGACAAGCGCGCTTCTGGAGCTGGAGCCATTCCAAGCTGCCTCACTCTGTACTTAATCTTCCGACGTCTTGTAAGCTGTTTGTACCTAGGTACCTAGGTACCTGGCAAGGTGCTTTAAGCAAGTGTCGAGTTGAACAACAAAGAACAGCAAATGAGCATACACTTCGAGTCCAGTTCCTCGTGAAAGTTGAACCAGATGCAGCTCCTTATTGGTGATGCGCAGGCTGTAGTTACTCCTTTGGTACTCGTTACAGCCATCAAGTGCTGATAAGATCGTGGCCAAGTTTATCCGAGGGCCAAGTTACATGTACCCAGTACCCCTAGCACGCTCATGGAACATCACCTCCGATCACGTCCCAACGTCATCACCGCCTTGAATCTTTCACCATCACCCGACTTTGCACACGATTGCGCCTGTTGGATGCCGACCGCAGCATCCCCGGCGCTACCGTCATATTCTCGCGATGGCTGACCACGAGTTTTCCACCATCAAACACAGCGAACACCTCCTCCTCGTATGTCCCGCCATGATGATCGTTCCGAGCATCCTCGAATGCAACTGACCAAGTTGCGATGCAATTCTAGGACCAACCACTCCTCCGTCTGCCCTCCGAGCTCCTCCGCAAAAACTTCCGCTCCGCCCACTTCACCATCGAGAAGGACACCACGGCCCTCAAGGCCCTCCTCAAGGACTCGGCCACCGCCGCCGTTTCGGGCCGCGCCTCCCAGCAGGATGTCCTCCGCCAGATCGACGCCATGCTTGCTCGCATGCGCGGCATGAAGCGGAAGCTGGCCACTTGTGCCGATGATGAGGCCCGTCTACACGCCCAGGCCGCCGCCCGCATCGCCCACCTCGACGAGCTGTACTCGATGCGCTCCGTCGACGATGTCAAGTACGAGTCTTGGAGTCGGAAGCGCCTCGATCGCCTGCTCGCCGACTATCTTCTCCGCCATGGTTACCACCAGAGTGCCCAGGAACTCGCACAGCAGAGGTCGATGCAAAACTTGGTCGATGTTGATACCTTTGTGGCCATGGGCCGTATTCGCGATTCTCTCATCAACGGTAGCGTTGCCGAGGCGCTTGCTTGGTGTACAGAGAACAAGAAAGAACTGCGCAAGATGGAGGCAAGTTTCCCAACACGACCAGCGGAACACAGGGCACTGCTCTGTGCCTCCGTGGGGAACTAGATCACCAACGTATGCAATCCACTAACACGGCCCCAGAGCAAATTCGAGTTCATGCTTCGCTTTCAACAGTATATCGAGCTCATCCGCGCCCAGTCGGCCTCCAAGATTACGGAAGCAATCGCTCACGCCAAGAAGCATCTTTTCCCCTACCGTTCTGCTTTCCCTCGCGAAGTCCAGCAGGCCTGTGGTCTTCTGGCCTTCCCTCCCAACAGTCCAGCATCTTCGGCATACGGCAATCTCTACAGGCCATCCCGATGGCAGGACCTTGCGGACCTCTTCACCACGACCCACAACAACCTTTTGGCCCTGACTGCCGTCCCCCTTCTCCATATTGCACTCTCCTCGGGCCTCTCTGCCCTCAAGACCCCCGCCTGCCACGCCGCATCTGCCGACTCCGAGGCCCACGTTGCCGCGTCCACTCTCGGCCACGGCGTCTGCCCCATCTGCTCTACCGAGCTCAACGAGCTTGCCCGCAATGTCCCCTACGCCCACCACACCAAGAGCCATGTCGAGCACGACCTGCGGCTGCTCCCCAACGGCAGCGTCTACGGCAAGGACCGGCTCGAGCAGCAGGCCCGTAAGGCGGGCTTGCAGCCCGAGCAGGTCAAGGACTTGCGCACAGGCGAGGTGTTCCCGACTGAGGACCTCAAGAAGGTATATATCACGTAAATTCGGCGGTTCCAAGTTGAGCGTTGCCCCTCGATTCGGCATGTCGACAGCTCAGACCGTCTGCAGAGACTTGCAGCGAGGCAAAGTCTGTCATCCATTTGTATTTGCGGGTTCAGGAGTTTGATTTTGGTGGAACGGCGTCCGGAAACGGTGTTTAGGGGGGCGCATGACTTGGTCAAGTTAGCAACGGCGTTATCCCTTGCCAAGTAGCGAGGCAATACACAAACATGTCAAGAGACTCCTTGACCGAATATTGTGCCGTGGAAACCATCCAGAAACCATGCAATTGTTCCAGTGCGCAATGATACCTACCGACTAACCATACAATACACAATGGCGCCCGCCCATTCCAAAACAAGGGCCAAACACCACGTTGACACTATCCACACCGGACCTTTCCCTGCTAACGGCTAAAAATAAAAACTCCCAAAGACCCCCAGGCCCATGCCCTCCCACCTTTCCCTCCCGTCGTCACTGTGGTCATGTACTGGCTTCCATAAGAGAGAACACGGTAGGTGTGTTGTTTACCCCCAAGGAAGAATACGCAAAGGCAAAGAAAGACTCGATACTCCTTCCCCTTTCATCCGTCTCGCAAATTCATGTTTATAAGAGCGTTTCAAGAGGTGTAAGCGGGATATGGAGTTAATTTGTGGTGCAATAGGTGTGAATAGACGATAAAGGGGCAGCCCCAGGAAACGGAGAGAGAGGAAGAGGGAGGATAATCAGGCAGACTAACGCGGAGACAAAGCCGACAGCTCAGTAGCCTCGCTCATCGGTTGTTGCCGCCAAAAGCAAAGCTGCCAAACACGCCGCCACCGCCGCCAGGCGTCATAGGCCCTGTGTTAGGGAAGCCGTTCGTGTTGTGATTCTGAGCCGCCGGCGTCGTAACAAGGCCGGCGCTAGTGGTATTCGGCGTGCTGGGCCCCTGACCGTTGACGTGAGCCGATTCGGCGCCAGCCGTACCCTGGCCCAGTATGGACATGTAGCCATTGTCGGGGAAGCCAAGTCCCCAGACCTTTCCGACGTGCTCATCCGGGATGTCTCCGTTGAAAATCTTATCGCGCATCTGGAAAAAGACCTTGCCGGTAAGGAGCGAGTCGGAGCCAGCCTGGTGGGCCGACCCAATACGCTTGATCTTGAGTGTTTCGGCAATGTTCTCCAGGCCTGACTTGTGCTCAAACTTTTGCAGGATCTCGGTGCTGGTGGGGTCGGGGGTGATCAGCCCAGCATTGTGAAGCTTGATGGCAAACTTCATCAAGTGTTTGACGTCGTATGTTGTTGGAAAGTAGAGCTTCATCATGTGGTCAAAGTCGACCTCGTCATTGGGGAGAGGTAGGCAGATGAGAAGCTTTGTTAGGTAGCCAAAGTCGTATCCCCCGTGGAAGGAAATCCATCGCACGTTGTCGAAGCACACTAGACCGGAGGGAATAAGAAGTGACGCAAACTCGTGTGGGTCGATGCCGTCGCGCTCGAGGAGGTTGAAGTCGATGCCGGCCTGCTGGAGAGACTCAATCGACTTCTCGTTATACATGTCGTCCTTGAGAGCGAACTTGAAGTTGAACTGCCAGGAGCATGGGAAAGGTCCTTGGTTGGCGGTTCGTCGGGCCGCTGGGCCAATATCGAAGTCGGGACCTGGCCGTGCAGGAGGTGTCTCGCCGTCCTCGTTGAAAAGCGTCAGGCCAATCTGGATAACCTTGAGCATGTCCACGTTGGTACGAAGACATTGGTAGTGATAGTCGCTCTTCCCCCGGAAACCTCCCATCGGCCTCGACACCACTCCCGGGAATTCAGTGTCCTTTAGTTCAGGAGTCAGCAGGTTGCAGGTTGTCTCGCCGGATCTCCCTTACCATGGCAATATACGGATACCTGTCCACCAGATCCCTGAGAACTGCCATCTCCTCGTGCAAGTTGTGTTTCCACACCTCCCGTATTCTCCCCTTGTTGGGCTGGGCTCTCATCGGGTGTTCCATCAGCACATTGTGCTGTACCTGTGCGGCGTGGTGTGGTTGTTGTAGCCCGGCGGCTGGGCCGTGTGCGAAGCCCATCCTCGAGCTCTGGCTGCCAAAGCCAGTGTCTGCAAACCCACCAGCCCCGCCGTTGAGCCCGGCGGCTCCAAAGGCGTTGCCGTTGGCAGCCGTGAAGGGGTTCATTTGAGCGTTGGCATTAAGGTACTGGTTGGCGGCAAGATGTCCGCCTTGAGGTTGTCCATGGGAAGGGAAGCCAGCTTGATGATATGGCGCGCCGACAGTCGGCCCGGCGCCGAAACCCCGGATTTGGGGCGGCATAACGGCGTTGGGGTCTTCAGAGTAGTCGCTCGGCGTGTTCGAGCGGACAAAGTTGGGTGGGCGAGGATCGGTACGTGGAGTGGTCTGCTTCTAGCGCGACGGCACAATGTTGGGATCCTGATGGAGACGCCGACTGTACATTGAGTACAAGGGATCGAGAGAGTGGTGCGGTGTCGCCGACAGGTCGTCTTGCTGGACCTATGCGATCGGTGACTTGCGGTGTCGGCGGTCGATGATGGCGGTTGGGTAGGCACGTTTCCCACGGCTGTGCACGGAAAGTGGGCTTGGAAAGCAAAGGCTTCGAAGTCGTTCCTCGGTAGTACGCAGATGAGCCACGGTAGTTTTGTCGGTGATGGCTTCAAAAGTGTCCAAGATGCGATGTGGCTTTGGTGGAGGGTTGGTCGACATGCTTTCTGCCCAAGAGCATCAACAGCAGCGCAGTGGAGGAGGGCGTGGTTTGAGCACGGACCATCGGAGCTTTCGGCGACTGATTGTTCCGCCGTGACCAGCCAGCGTCAGGCGGATCCTCCTCAGGTCACGACGAATTGGCTCGCTCTCCATTCGCCCTTTGTCGTCAGATTACAGCAAGCAGCAGAATCCGGCACAATGCTTCCCACGAGGTGCGTTCCCGCAAGGAACTCGATTCCCCAGGCCAATTGGAAAGGCTTGATGCCATCTTCATCGCGGATGGTGGACTGACCGCGGCGTGCGAACGACAGAGTGCTACGAGCGGCCGCCCGCGGGCCCAAGGCCAACATCACCGGCTTCAACATGCGGGCCTTTAAGGAATCGACTGGCCAGCCCCGATACGACCCCTGGGAGCGAAAGTTTGTGCTCCCCTCCCACCAGCGCCGGGCAGGCTTCGAAAGTGACTGGATGCTGACCCGAACCCCCTCGGGGGGGATTGCAGTGAGGCCTGGCGATACCAGGGCACCTTTACGCGCTGGAACCGATTCAAGAGTGGATTTCCCGGACTGGGCATTGCGACTGTTGCCTTTGCCGCCTACTGCGGCTACGAGCACTTCTTCCTCGACGATGGTCACCATGGCCACCACGAGGAGGCGCACCACTAGAGGACGGCCTAGAGCTTGAGAGGGCGTGACAAGGGCGGAGAGGGCTGTGTACATATATACCTCGCGGCAAGATGGTGCTTTCTCGGATTACGGAGCCACTTCAATAAAACGAAAAAAGAAGAAATTGGAATCACGACGAGCGTGCCCGACCTGGCGAGTCCTGGGAACTACCGTGTAGTGACAGTGACCACTGTACGTTGATGAGGCTCACTACATGCACATGCCTATACTGGACTTGGAATCCACGTGCATATCGCATCATTGAGCATGTGGATTTGATGGGGTTTTTGATCCCGCCCGTGTGGGAAGTCAAAAAGCCAATCTAAGATGATACCGGGGAATGTAAATGATGCATCTCACCGGGCTCACCTGGAAAGGTTATCGATCATTGTGAATGCCAACTTGGAGATTCGCTCCATGGCTGTCAAATTGAATCCCACCAACTGTCTCGTTTGCTCCTCGAGTCTAACGTACGAAATATAGGTATCAAGCCCAAAATACCACTGCGCCTGTATCCAACCCATGATATCCGTCTCCAGTATATGTACATTAATCTGATGTTGCCAATTCATCCCATGGCAACACCGTTAACAACGTCGAGAGCACCTTCGACGGCTGTTTCCAGCTCTTCAACCCTGTGCTTCAGACCTTTGTTCTCGTCCTTGAGAACATTTACAGTATCCCAAGCCATACTAGCCTCCTGTCCTTGACAGTTGGCACAACTCTGAACGTCCCCTTCACGAGACCCTTTGAAAAGTTTTTGCAATGCCGTCATTTGCGTAGAATTTGTGCTGGAACGATTGAGGCGTGGGCCTGCAACAGCGGCCGCCTTTGGCGTTGGTGTGTCGACGGGGCTCAATTCAGAAACGCTGGTGGCACTTGTTGGGCTTCGAGAACGGGAGAAGATGCTTGCCTCGTCGAAGCTCTCTTCGTCAGTGTCGAGGTCTGATTTGAGTGTGACGGTGCTCTTCCTCCAATGGCGTTTTCTCTCATCTTCGTCGACACCGAGATCCTCGGAGGATGCTTCTGAAGGGGCGGTTTTGCCGCGCGTAACACGCTCGTCCGACTGAAGCCCCTTGTATCTTTCAAACTCGTGCAACAACGACTCCATAGCTGACTCGCGCTCGGCTGCTTTGCGAGCCATTTCTTCAAGCTGCATTCTCAGGTGCTGTACCTTGGTGTCTGCTTCATCCCTCTCTTCAGCTTGAGCTTCGCGCTCCGCCTTTATTTCGCCAAGTTCAACAGTCCGCTGCTGGTACGCAAGTTGAAACTTGTTAAGCAACCCAATGGCCGTCATCTCCAGATTTTTATAGGCTGATGGCGAAAAGGCAGTTCCATCACCCGGAGCACCTCCAGGAAAGAGAGCGGAACCGATATCGAGATACATGAGCTCGTCATCTTGCGAAACCGGGACAGGCGAGGCAGCCATGTCTTTGACGGCGGCCACAGATGAACTAAAGAAGCCGAATCGAGAGCTCTTGGTCGACCCTGCAAGCTTTGGCGTAATTGAAGCGCTGCGCAATCGCGGTGTGACGGGGTTAGCCGTGGCAGACGGCGATGGTGAAGGCGTGGTCGTGCTATCGACGGTGTGTGAATTTCCTCTTGAGAACCAACCAGGCAATCGACTGAAGGCGGCTCCGTCCGTAGAGGAGCTTGTTGCTGCTGCTGTTGTCCTTGCAGAGCTGGCGGCCCTTGCCGGGGCTGGCTTGTTGTCGCCCGTGTAAGCCATGATGTTGGCGGATGCTAAGCGACCGGCTCTGGGCAGCGGTGTTGGTGATTCAAAAGACAAGTCGTGGGCAGCGTCGGAATAAGATACTGAATGGCGCAAGGGGGATTGGATCTTTGGAGAGGCCGGAGCTTCAGTATGGAGCTGGGGGGAGTCGGAAAGAGGGCGGCGACGGGTCCCGGCAGATGGGGGAGTCGAGGGAGATGGAGCTGCAGCTGCAGCTGGAGCTGGAGTCGGAGCCAGGGTGGCGCAGGCGGGGGAAGATGGGATAGCGTCAGTGGAACTCAATGTCGTGAAGGTGCGAGGCGTGGGCGGTGTTTCTGGTAGATGGACGTCGGAAGGTTTGGAAAATGACGGCCAAGGGGTCATTAATCGAATACTGGCATCGAAGGACGGTCCGTCGGAGCCCTTGGAGCCTTTGGAACCTTTGGAGGGAGAAGAGCATTGGGTCCCTTGTAGGGGGGGACCCTCGTCGACGGAGGCCCAGGAACCTAGCATGATGGGGCTAATGTTTCGGGGTGGGACGCGGTGGGCTGCTGGAGCGCGATGCCGTTTGGGGTCTGGTGAGGATAGACGAGGCGCCTCGATTTACGCCCATGGGAGGCTTGAAGAGGCTTTGAAGGACCCTAGGCGCAGAGGTTTCGACTAGAAGGGACGAAAAAGAAGGCGCCCCAAGGGGAAGAGGACGAAGAGGGCGATGAAGTGGGGGAGGCGGCAGTGTTTTAGTGGTGACAGCGGAGAAACTGGGCTCGGATGGATGGGCTCAGGTTGGGCCAGACCAGCCAAAACAGACCAGCCAAAACAGACACAGCCAGATACAGCCAGACTGACATAATATACGGTACCTACCTGACTTGAGTACAGAATAAAATGGCAGACGACGAGACGATTTGGGGATGTAGTGCAGTGCAGTGCAGCCACCTGATTGACTCGGAAACCAGGGTTTCCAGTACCTTCAAGTAGCTGATGGGTCGATGTAGCCGACGCAATACCCGCCAGATACCTCTTGGTGCTGTCGAATCTAGAGGCATTGGAATTGGTCCTCTCGTCTAGGCCTACTTTGGCCCTGCTGATGGTGATGGCCTTTGACGGCGCCCGATCTCAGACATCATCTTCACCTAGATCGGGCCTGTGGCACTTGGTGCGGAATGCCAACGCCACCTACAGAGGCGTACAGCTCAGAGAGTAAGACAAGATAAGACAAGACAAGACAAGACACGGCACGACACAACATCCGAGGGATGATGCAGAAGCGGAATTCGATGGACTCCATTCCAGCACCAAGCACGCAGGCACGCTGTACTCGGTATGACAGTCCGATTTCATCCCACCTCTCAGACAGTAGCACACAGCACGGATCATGGGACGGATCAACCGCAGACGTCTTTGACGCTTAATGCTTGATTGACGCTTGTCGGCGGAGAAGGATTTCGCATGCACCCACATGCAGGAGCATGGCATATTGCAGTACGTATCCTCGCTCCCGTTCCTGGCGCCATGTCAAGCATGTTTATCCCCAAGCCAGGCAACCCTGGCATGTTTATATCTCGCAGTCTCCGCTATATTTCCTTTAGTCTCTCGCTAAGAGATTCCCTCGTCGGTACGGTGATGGATGTGATCATGGCATCAGCAGTCGCCGCTATTACCAGGTACCGGTCCGTGGCTCACCACCAAGGCAGGTACCCAGGTACCTAATAATAGCGCCTCTCCCCATTTCTACGGTAATTACAGCGTAGCAATACGCCAAGTTGCAAGTCGCCAACCTACAACATGGTCTTCAACACCATCCAAGACTCACGATGCATGGCACCACGCAAGCTCTAATACTCGTCTCCAAGCACTCTCCAAGCAGTCATCCGTCTTCTCATTCCTTCCTTACGGAAAAGAGAGGTGTCTCTTGCAAAGACCTCTTTTCTCAACTGAATCCAACCTTCTCCTCTCTTTGGTGCATCTCACAGAGTAGGCTTCTTCTAGGAAGCAGCACCCTCATCAGGAGTTTGTCTTTACTCCCTTCTTGACAGAACACTCCTACTGTTTGTTGGCTTATCGCCATATCGCTTTCCTTGTACCTACCTGAGTAATAAGAAACTTCCATTAGATCTCCGCTCCTACCAAAGTCTACCGTGCCGTTGTGAGATTGTCAAGTCCAGTAGCTACTGCCTGCTCAATGTCCAGTATCATCGTCACGTTGTTGGAAGGTGCTCCTGGACTACAACAATTCCCAGAAGGTAATATAATCTTATCCTCAACTCTCGCCAGCTCTTTTGTTTCTCCTCATTTCTCTTCTCTTCACATCCCATCCGTCCACACTCCGCAGAACCCGTCTGCCATTCATTTCTACCACCTTATTCTTCTTGATTTTGCTATACCCACGCTTCATCCGGTTCTAGCTTGTTAGCCCTCTCCAACTTCTCCAGTTCAAAAGTCATATTGCACAGTCGGTTGCTTCTCCATCCTTTTACCTTGCCCTTCAGTATGCCTCCCACAAAGACTTCCAAATCCACCAGGCTGGTCAACTTGCTCCTCACCATCCTTCTCGTCTTCTACGGCCTGACCAACTTCATTCTCTTCATCCTTGGTGCTGTCACCGCCGGCCGAATCCGCTCCATTGAGAGAGATATCAAAGAGTCCCGGGAAGATGGCGTGCCCTGGAATCAACCAGACAGCAGATATATGCTTGGTACTTCCTACATCTTGCTCACTGTTCAGGCTCTGCTCAGCTGGATCATAATCACCATTATGCTCTTCACTCTCATTGCCCACTCCAAGAGGTTTGGCCCGAAATACAGCTCGTACATCTTCAAAGGTGTCGCCCTCATCACCCTCGTTTACTTCTTTGTCCTGGGTCTGATGGAGGGCTGGGGCGCATTCACCACTGCCGTTGATGCCGGTATTATGAAGGTGGCGGAAATCGCCTTCTTCTTCAACTTGTATGCACAATCTTTGCTTCTGGACAGGATGAAATGCTCACACATGGGATTTAGATTCACCGGCATCTTCCTTGCGCTGCTCGCCTTTGTCGTCACCCTTCCACCCAAAAAGCTCATGGAACAGGATGCCCTGCCAGGGTCCAAAGACAGATTGTCAGTGGGCAGTGGCGCGTACTGAGTGTCAAGGATTGGTCGAGAATTCAAATGCTGCCATGAGAAGGACAAGGCGCTGATGAACGGGTTGGTCTAAGAGCAAGGGCAGAGGAACATGGCATGCGTTGATTGGCATTGACGGAGAAAAATGGGCATAAGAGGTCCGCTGGCGGCATTGAAAACCGAGAAGTGTGTTTTTATTCCGAGTATTCTTAGACCCTCGTTACAGGTAGATGGTTAACTTTGACATGGCATTGAAAGGCTCCAACTTACCTAGGTACTTTGTGACTCGAGAAAGGCATGTATTGAAACGTGAAGTCGCTGGTCTAAGAAGAACAAATGCGTACGTACAACCGGTGGTTCCCTTTCATGACTGTTTCCAAAAACTCCTCTACAAAAGCAGCCAGGCCTAGACTACCTAATTGACGTCAAAACATGATTCATCAAAGGCAAGAGCACGCACGTGGGCATGCACAACATGGTAAAACCCTCCCGCGTCTTGCTCTTCATTGCAGGTCGACGGAGGGAAAGTATCGAGGTCCGGCAAAGCCCTTGGCAATGACGGACTGGATGTCAATGTTGCTCAGGGGATCCTGATGAGAGCTCCACATTTTGAGGAGGATGAAACGACCCGAGACGGGAGGGTCGAAGCGGATGGTGCACTTGCGCTTCTTGTTCTCTATGAAGAAGCGGGCGTGGGGGGACAGGAGCTCGCCGCCGACGGCGCGGACGGCCTCTTGGGTGGCGGACGTGTAGGCGTCCCAGGCGTCGGAGAGGGAGGAGGAGGAGTGGTTGACGCCGTAGGCGTGATCCAGATCACGATCGCGGAGGAGGCGGCGAGGGTTATGGCTTGGGCCAGCGGCACCAGCAGATCCGCTGTACAGGCGCCAGTGGGCGGGATGATGAGCGTCATTGCGGTAGGCGGAGGCGCCCAAGGGATTGTCCCCGCCGCTGGAGTCGGAGTCGGAGTCGAGGTTCTCAAAGGGCAGGGAGCCGATGCGGTTGGGTGGGCGCCGGGGGAAGTAGTCGTAGTTGTTTTCCTCGTCGTCGCTGCACTCGGTGGTGACGTGGAAGTCGGGCAGGTTGGAGGTGAACTCTGGTGGCATCTGAGGCGCCCGTTGTGCGGTATGGTCGCGAGCAGGGTCGCGGGAAAGGTTGCGGATGGTATAGGGACCAGGCCGGGCCCGTGTCGTCGTGGTGCCGTCGTCGTGGTGCTGGATGGATATGATGTCGATGGGGAGTTGTTGAAAGGTTTCAAAGTCGTCGGGAGGCGGATCTGAAGTGGATTGCGAGGGGTACTGGATCTGATATTGGGCTGTGCGACTGAGCAGGTCGTCCTGGTCCATGGCGACAAAGACGAGGCCTTCGCGGATCCTGGTGCAAGACGGGTCAGCCAATATTGGAAAGTCTACCAGGTTTATACACACCTCTGGGTGGAGAGACATGAGACGTACGGATGGGAGTAGTCCCTCGAAGCAGGCGCCTTGATGACCAGTTCCTGCAAGGTAAAGGCAGTGGCTCCCTGATGGCGCAGCACGAGGTTGCATCGGTTGCCCTTTGTGCAGTAGACGGAGGGGTCGTTTTTGAGCATGTTCTCTGCGGGAAAGGACATTTGTTCCGAGAACATGCCGCCGTCGCAGCTCACAATCTCCATCTGGAGCTGGCCGGACTCGACCTGGCCGTACTTGCCATAGCGGAAGCCTCTGAAGCTAGGGACGAGGCGGTCGGCATCGAGCTTGCGGCGCTTGTGGCGTCGGTTGTCCTCGGGGAGGTCGAGGGAGCGGGGTGGTGGGGAGAGGTTGGGCGGCATGAGGGAGCTGGTGAGGGTGGTGTGGTTGTGTAGATCGAGCAGGGCTCGGAGATGGGAGTTGGCCTCCTCGAGGGAGCGGTCTAGGTCGGCGAAGTTGGAGGAGCGGGTGTTGGCGGAGCGCATGTGATGAGGAGGAGGATGAGGATGATGGAGGCGGCGCGACGTCACGGACCAGGGGTCGTCCGAGGGCCGGCGGGCTTGGTCTTGGTCTTGGACGTCTGGTGGTGGTGGTGGTCTATTCTCGAGGTTGCGAATGCGCTCGGCCCGACGATCTGCGGCCGAGGACCAGCCGGCGCGGCGAGAGGCGGCCAAGGACGAGTGTGAATGCCTGGATAGCGGGCGAGCAGAGGTAGAAGAGGAGGGCAAGGAATGCGAGGCGGTCTCGCGATCTCGCTGAGCGGCCAAGGCCCGCAAAGAGGGGAGTCTCGGGATGGGCAAGGGTGGAAAGTCGTCGACGAGGTCTCGGGAATGGCGACGTTGGGAGTTGGAGTTGGCGTTGGCGTTGGCGTTGGAGTTGGAGTTGGGGCCAGATCTTGACGACATGGCGGGTTGCGAAAGAGTCTGCCTACCCAGGTATCTAGGTATCTAGGTAGTCAGGTAGATGTGCCTAGATAGATGTAGCCGTCAAGTTGCAAGCATGAGGCGTTGGAGTTTGTGGCAATGTGGACGGGCTATTGTGGGACGTGTGAGGTGCCAGACCAAGGGCTGAGAGTTTGTGTCCTCCGCCCGAAGCGCCAGAGACAGACAGACAGACAGGGACAATGCAGATGGAGGCGAGGCGGGGCAGTCTATGGATAGCGGAGAATTGCGCAGACAAAGAGACGAGACGGTTGAGACGATTGGAAGCCTGATCGTGGGATGCGAGGACACGGAGCAGCTCAGACTCAGAGCTCAGATTGTCAACTGACTGGCAGCAGTCAAGGCAAGGCAAGGCAAGGCAAGGCAAGGCAAGGCAAGGCAAGGCAAGGCAAGGCAAGGCAGCAAAGCAAGATGATGGAAGGCCAGGTACCATGGATGTACTGTACCCTGACTGCTGGCCGTAGTGTTGATATCCTCTGCCACACATAGTACAGTAGTACAGCTCGAGTAGCCTGCTTATTCCCTGCCAATTGCATGGGCCTTTTGGATCCCTGCAAGTCAAGCCATCATATGCCTTTGTCATTTGGCATTTACGGCGTGAGGATGCACACAATCTACATGGCCTCCCTCCTTCACTGCGGATAGCAGCCGTCTTTAGCGCTCCGAGCCGTCTGGGGCGCGTGCGTAGCAGCCGACTTACGGCGATTCCTCGACTGGCTGTACTGCAGAGGTACACGCTTGCGAGACCAGACGACCACTAACAATTTTCTCTCATACAAGTCACATCTCACCTTCACCTCCATCTTCACCATCACCTTCACCTTGACCATCGCCTTCGCCATCGCCATCACTATCACTCTCGCTCTCGCTCTAGCTCTCACTCTCAGTGACGAGCCACACCCAGGCAAATACCGCCCGCTATCTTGCCCTATTCTCTTTGCTGCCAACCACGGGCCTGTCTCAAACCTCAGCTGGCTCGTCACCTCGTCCCTCCTCTTCCTCCTCATCCTCCTCACTAGGTCTTCTATTTTGTACGTGAGGCAGCCTCGTCTTGCTTCGTTTGCGACAATCACCTCAGCCTCGCGCCAGGCTGTGCGATAGCACACGCCACACGAGCCGACTCTCGTCGACGACTACCATTATCAAAGGGGCCCCAATCAGTCAAACGCCTCGTTATCCTGCTACGCTGCTGCAATGGACCAGCAACCACAGGGTCAACCTGCTCAGGTTCCAGACGGCTCTGCTGCACAACTAGCGCCCGTTGTCAACTCCAACGGCTTGCCTCAGATGACGGGCGCCTTTTCGGACCAGGCCAACTCCATGGCAGGCTTCATGCCTGATGTCTCCCTCATGCCCATTTCCGCCATACCCGCCATGCCCATGCCCGCCGATCCAGCTTCTCTCATCATGCCTCCCTCCGGCATCATGAACAATGGACACACACCCGTTGCGCCGCAGCAGAGCTCCATCAGTGCCGACGAGATTGCCCTCTACGATCGCCAGATCCGTCTCTGGGGTATGGCCGCACAGGCCAAGATCCAGAGCGCAAACATCCTCCTCATCACCATCCGCGCTCTCGCCAACGAGATTGCCAAGAATCTCGTCCTCGCAGGCATCGGCTCCCTCACCATCCTCGACGGATCTCCCGTCACCGAGGCCGATTTGGGCGCCCAGTTCTTCCTCCCCGAGGACGAGCGCCTCATCGGCCAGAACCGCGCTCAGGCTGCTAGCCCTGCCATCCAGCGCCTCAACCCGCGCGTCCGCGTTCACGTCGACACTGAAGGTGTCAAGTCCAAGGGCCCCAGTTACTTTGCCGGCTACGACATTGTCATTGCTACAGACCTTGACCCCGACTCGTTCAACCTCATCAACACCGCCACCCGCCTGCACGGCAAGGCCTTCTACGCCACGGGTTCGCACGGCATGTACGGCTTCATCTTTAGCGACCTGATTGAGCATGACTTTGTCATCCAGCGCGACCTCGGCAACGTGCCAACCGTCCCCGGCCCCGAGACGCGCACACGCTCGGTTCTCGACGTCAAGACGCGCAAGGAGGGCCCAAAGACGATTGAGTCCGTAAGCAAGCGCGAGCTCTACTCGACCTGGTTCCTTGCCAGCGACGCCGCCAACCTTCCCGACGACTACCTCAAATCCAAGCGCCGTCTCAAGGCCGTCACCCCTGCCCTCTCATGCCTGCGCGCTCTTTGGGAGTTTATGCAGCTGCAGCGCGGCCGTATGCCAAGCACCCGCGATGACCTTAAGATGTTCACCCAACTCGCCACGCAAAAGCACAAGGCCCTCGGCCTGCCCTCTGAGACGCTACGCCCCGAGTTCCTCCGCGGCTTCCTGCAGAACCTCGGCAGCGAGATTGCGCCCGTCACCGCCATTCTCGGCGGACAGCTCGCTCAGGACGTCATCAATGTTCTTGGCCAGACTCAGCCGCCGATCCAGAACATGGTCATCTTTGACGGCACCACCATGGAGGCACCCGTCTACGCCCTCCACCCAGAAGGCATCATTGGCGCCAGCCTGCTTACTCTTGGCGGTGCTGACACCGTGCTCCCCAATGGAAACGGCAACGGCCTCATGGTGCCAGCTATGGGTACCGTTCCCGATTTGGGCGGAAACCCGGCTGCTATGCCCATGGCCGGTGATACTTCCTCTGATAACACGGCCATGACTGGAGTCGCGCTACAGGATTTCTCGGCTTCTGCTCCATCAGGGGCGAACCCTTCGCAGTCAGAGCCACCGGTATCCGAACAGTCGGCTGCCTCAATGGCCAGTGAGGCGGCAAAGCCCAGTGATAAGGACGCGAGCTAGGACGGCTGAACTGAGCAGAAGATGGCTCGATTTCGTGCCGCGGGAAAATGAAGATACCTAATTTATGGCTTTTTTCTGGAATGTAAGAGGTCAAGGACATCAGGATTCGACTAGCAGGGGGACAACGCAGTGCGACGTTGCACTAAAGCGACGGCAGACATATTGATATCTTGTAAGATATGACACAAGGAAACCAAAGTGCATAGAGAGCACTATTTAGGTAGATGATGTGTCTCATGGTATTGGCATCTTGAATTACGCCAAAGGCAGATTCTCATTACATCACACGGGTCCGGAAGATATTGATACATGGTGGATTGACTCGTAATTGCCAAACCAACCCAATGGGCCTTGGGCCCTCACGGTCTCCTCTCCTATCCTTTCCTGTCTTCTCTGTATCTCTCCCAGAAGAAAAACACCTCCTTCATGTCGCCTTCTATCCCAGAGACAACCGCGACCTTTGGACCTCGGGCGTTGGCAAGGACAGACCAAGCGTCAAAAAAAAAAAACCCCGACGTGTGTACTCGCCAAGCCGAGGTAAGGAAAATGAGCGAGAAACGAAAAAAGACGACAAAAAGATTATAAAAGAGACCGCAAACGCGTCTGCATCCATGCTGAATATGTGGGATGCAGGAGTGGTATGCAGTACTCCGGTTCCAAAACGGAACCAGGACGTGAAAAATGGTTCGTCCAAACGCCTAACTGGTGATGCGGAGGGCCAAGTCGTAAATGCTGCTGTGCTCCTGGTCATTTGTGACTTTTATTTCAATGGCGTAGTTATCGCCAAGATGATATGATTGTGGTAGATGGGCGAAGCTAGGATGAGTATCTCATCCGTTGGTGGGCGTGTTGATATTAGAATGTGTGTGTGTGTGTGTGTGTGAATGTGATTTTATTCGAGCCCTTGCTAATCGATGGTGATGCTCGTGTGAGTGACTGCAGCCCGTTCAGCCAACATTGGGCCTTACTCGCCCACCAACGACCAAGTAGACTTCAGTCTCCTGGTTTGGTCGGGCACGATCGATCCGCAAGTAATATGTGAGAGAGCTCCAGAGTCTTCCTGGACAGCTTGGTTGCCCAATTTCGATAAGTTGAGAACATGATAGTTAGGCGCAACTCCCGGCTATTTGTTGGCGGCCATCCGTCCCGTCGTCTTCACTTCCTTGGTCTAAGTCGACGTTTCAAAGGTCTTTCTTCAACCTCTGTAGTTTTCACATGGTCAAAAGAGACCGAGTCTCCTTTGTCCATCTCAGCCGCTTCGTTTATAGCATCCGCCTGCAGCAATCCGTCTCCGGCTGCCACAAGCTCCCAACTTCCCTTGCAAGGCTTGCCAGGCTCGTCTCGGGAATAGAGAGAAGGAAGCGCATTGTAGGGTTTGGCGAATCTGACATTGAGGGGCTTGGCAAGCCGTGGAGCCGGGCTGAGTGAATACTCCCTACTCTATCGGGAGCCTTCTCGGTCTTGCATATGTTCTGCCCTCTCGTGCCTGTCTGATTTTCCACGCTTTCGGGGCTGGTTCACGTTCCAGCCTCTGATCTGAGTGGGACCCGAGCTGGGCAAGGCCGCAGCAGACCCCGTCTCCTTGTGGTCATACGGTATGGTTTTGAGCTCCGGCTTGTTGGGCCAGGCACGATGCGCAGGGACAGGCGCAGGCTGAAGCTTCCGGTATTTGTTGCCTGCATCCGACGAGCCCGAAGGCGTCGACCGATGACGATAGGCTGAGCCCGGTAAAGATTGTGGGTTATCGGTTGGGCTCTGGGAGATCTGGCCCTGCATCGGGAGAGGGTGGTTGGTAAAGGTAGGGGAGAGAACTTGGTGTGCGTAACCCTGATGAGGTGACTCCATGTAGCTCTGACCTGTCTGCTGGGGGTTGGGAAGAATACGCTCCGTCGACAGAGGCTGCAGCTGTGGGTGCGGTGCGTGAGCCTCTGGAGCCCCATAACTTCGATGATAGGAACGATGGGGTCCTGGCGGGTAGTATGAGCCGCCGAGGCCATTGTGGACGGCTGATCGCATACTTGGGTCGATCAGCGTCTCTTCCTGCAAAGATTGGGTCCGTCCACGAGGGGGTCGAAGTGGTGGCAGCGGCTCAGCATTCGCGTTGTGGGAAAAGGGGATCCGCGGAGGTTGGGCCTGCTGTGCCTGGAAGAGTGTCGGATGCCCCGGGCCGGCCGGGCTGGGCGGAAGCGGCTGCTGAGGCGGTGGTGGCTGTTGCTGTAGCTGCTGTTGTTGCTGTGGCTGCTGCTGCTGCTGCTGCTGCTGCGACCAGAACGGCCGTGAGTATCCAGGTGCATCTGCACCGAAGCCACTGAGTCGGCGCGGATGATAGCCCGGATCAATGGGACGGCCAGCTGCCATGTGAGCGTCACGGGGATCAGGCATCGTATAGCCACCACCATGTGACATGTATGGGCCTTGATCTTGGGCCAAAGGTGCCTGGTGATGAGGGCGGAGGTGGCCATCAACCGGTCGCACTGCCTGATGCTGTGCAACATGTTCGTGGACGGGCGGGTAGGGCATCACTTCGGCAGGATGGCTATGCAACGGAGCGGCTGTCTGCAGGGGATGCTGAGCATGGGGCTGTACGTGCATGTATCCCTGGGTAACATCCGAAGGGGCATATCTGAGCTCCATGGGCTGCACATCGTGAACCGTCGCAAAAGGCTCGTTCTCCTGCGGGGCCACGCTCCGGAGGTTTGATTCAGCCAAACTCGGCGACTCGGGGACGTAAACTCCTGCTCCATTGACTACAGCTGGTCTGTCGGATCGCATGACAGTACTAAGTTCGGCAAGGAGATTGAGCCCAAGATTGTCATTTGACTCGGCAGCAGGGGCAACGGTTGGCTTCGAGTCAGTAAAGACGTCGCGAATCGCGTCGTACCGGGCAGGCTTGGGCGTCGGACGAGCCGCTTTGGTGGATTCCTGGGCCTCGATGAAGGCTCCCGCATATGTGAGAACGGAGAGATCGAGGAACTCGTCCTCGCGTTGGACAGACGGCTCCTCCTCGATTGGAGTTGGCTCCTCAACATCCGACTCCTCCTCTTTGATGAGCGGTCTGGACTCCATCTCTTTGACCGCAGTGCCGAGAGACGTTTCGCGGAGCTCATCTTGGGCGCGAACATAGTCGGAGATGGAAACATCCTCGAGATCAATCTCGTCAATCTTGCAGAAGCGCCGCATCGAAGCACCAATCTTGGCGCGCCAAGGGGTGTCTTGCTCACGGCGATCGTTTGTAGTTTTGAGGAACGATCGTGAAGCATGAGAGATGCGCCCGGAAGGATTGGCAATGTAGACAATCGGCTTGCCTGGCATAATATATGGTCTGGTCTCTTCTTCAAGCGGCGTACGGTTGGGGCGGAAGATTCCATACTTGGGATGCAAACCGTAACGCTTGACCTTGTCCGCGTCAAAGTCTTCGGGGTTTGTGCTGGAGAAGTCGTAGCCGTTGCACCAATGATCAAAGTGCATGCCATTGCTGTTTGGCGTGTCGAGGAACTTGCCGCGTTTGGCACGCGTGTGACCCTTGGACGAGTCGTTTGCAGAGTCTCGGAATCCGATTTCCCAGTCCTCGAACCAAACGAGGCGCGGCGCAAGCACACGACTGTTCATGCCCTTTTCTCGGAGCGACGGGCGTTGGTTGTATATTCGGAAGCCATACTCATCGGGGTCGGTAACGTTCTTTGGCAACGGTGGACTCTTCTCCCGTGCGAGCAGTTGACCTTGAGACTTGGCTGACGCAACAGGTCCCGCACGGCTAAACGAGTTCTGTGGCTCCGGGGATGCGGGGACCGAGTCTTCTTCCACGGGTGTCCCCTCGGGATTCTCCTCGGCCTCGGCGGCGGATGCAAGCAGGCCCTTGGCAGGAGCCGGGGCCACGGGTGGTGTGCCGAGAAGAGCAGACGTTCGGGTGTTCTTCTTGGGTGTCGGCTGACCGTCGGGCTGCTCGAGGGCCCGTCTCTTGATGCCACCACGGCCTCGACCGCCTCGTCCCCGTGTAGGGGCGCTGGTGACGGTGGTTGTGACGGTAGCCTCGATATCTCGGGCTCTCTGCCACATCTCAGTACCCTCGACGCGGGAAGGGTATGGGACGAGATGGCCATCTTTGTAGCACTCGTAGTTGCCAAACTCTTTGTCAAAGTGCTCATCTGAGATGACTTTGTACTCATACTGGTCGTCACGGACCTACGGGTGGTGGTGGTAGGTTAGTGATGGGCCAATGAGATGCGTGATGGCAGGGATGTAAGGGCAGGAAAACTCACGTCCACTGGTAGACCTTTGGACTGCAGGGCGTTGAGAATGCGTGCACGATTCTCCTGGCTCTGGAAGAATTGTTCCTCAATATCGTTGAAGCCGTTCTGTGGGGTAGTGTCAATATCAAAATGCCAAGACACTTAAGAGAGAGAGAGAGAGAGATGTACCTCAAACTCTTGTTCAGCGACCCAATTGTCGGCATTGAACATATCCTCGGCGAGCTTGAGGTCCAACTGCAGGCGCTGCTCGTGCTCGGCCAGCTTGCGGTCAAAGCTGCGGTCGAGCTGGCGTGTAATGGGTGCGAATCCCTCGGCCTGTTTGTAGGCATTGGGGTTCTGGAGGGCCTCGTCAATGCTACGCTCGGCGAGCTCCTGCAGCGCGGGCTTCAAGGCATGGGCAACGGCTTGGTAGGTGGCCTTGAGATGGCGCTGACGCTCGTAGGCGGCCTGGACACGCGAGTCGGAAAAGTTCTTTGCTCGGCCTCTTCGTGAACCGCCGCGGCCCGTCTTGGCCGCCGCAGCCTTGGAGACGGCTAGACTCGAGGCACCACGGCCGCCGCCTCTGCCTCGTCCTCCGCGTCCGCCTCGCCCGCCACGGCCACGGCCGCGGGTGGCAGGCTCCTTTGCGGGCGATTCACTCTCAGGCGGCATGACAGATGAGGCGGGTCATGTGCGTGTGAGTGAGAGTGGTGATGATGCTGGTATGGAGGTGAAGGTGGAGGTGGAGGTGGAAGTGGAAGTGGGAGAGAGATGCAGTGATGTGATGTGAGATGTGAGATGCGAGATGCGAGATGCGAGATGCCAGACCGAGTAACAAGGCAAGCGAGCAAGCAAGCTAGCTGGCAAAGCTGGCAGACAGGCAGGCAACAAGAGGGAGACTAAAAATGAAGAAACGCTCGTCTTGCAGGTGTCGGGACTGACGTGCAAATGCAGGCAAAGAGCAGGCGGGTGCAGGACGGATGTGGCCTTGGCAGACAAGAATGGTGGTGGTGATGGAGAAAGGGTTTGTATAGGAAGAGGCCAAAGAGGTTTCAGTCAGTCCATCAGCAGCCGGCGGCCACCGCAACAGCAAAGCACCAGCAGAGCAATAGTGGCAGCAACAGCAGTACCAGTACCAGTGAAGAGGCAGGCACGGGAATGGGAATCCGATCCAGCAAGCAAGCCAGAGTTGAGTTGGTGACGGAGACCTGAGCGTGCAGCAAAGCGAAGTCTTGCTACAAGGCTGACCTGGGCTGGGCTGGGCTGGGCTGGGCTGGCGTGGTGCTGCTGGCTGTGGATGGCTCTCAATGAGACGGAAAAGACGTCGTGACCCTTTTTTCGCTCGGCGTCTTGGATTGGATCGATCCAATAATAAGGTACAAGGCCAGCCTCGGGGGGTGCCCGCTGCCCGCAGGTACCTGTGTACTCTACTTGCAGAGTACATCATCCCCTATGCCGCCCCCCACCCAGGCCCACGTATCCAACCGCGTAGGTACACGAGTGCCAGTTGGGATAGCGCTGGTCGCCGTACTGATGGAGCCCTGCGAGCGCACTGGGGGGTCCCGCCATTGCCCGCTCTAGGCCATTTCGGTGCGTCTTGCATGCATCTCAGACGCTCCCATTGGCGCGGAGCCTCTGATGTTCCGGCCGCCGCGGCTCCGTGGCCCTGTAGATGCCCACAAAGTACACTGTACCTGGCGCCGTGACTGGGATGTGCAACAAGCCCCCGACGAGTGCGTGTAAGAGCTGCCAGAAAAGGTGTCACACCTCGATCCCACGTGTGTGTCTGGTGAGTTTTGTCTGTGGAAGGTCTTACTGGCACGACTTGGTGCTTGGAGGGAGAACCTTGTGAGGGTTGGTTGGTTGGCCCTCCAGGTCAGCTGCTAGGGGATACAAGTCCAAGTCTCGTCCTGACTCGACGGGCACATGGTATGCAAGGGTTCATTCTGTTTGGTATTATCTTTCAGTTGTGCTTCCAACACACATTGAGCAGTCTATTGCGGACGGAAGTCCAGTTATACAGCTAGTTGCATCAAGTTACATTCTGCATCATGCCCCTGCAACGTAACGCGTGCACGCGAACGGCACGCGGATAAGATACAGCGGTCTACTCGAGAGGAGCTGAGGAGATACCTGCTTCTCCCCAACATACTTTCCAAGTCTTACTCGGTCCAAATCTATATTGGATCCATAACTCCGTGTTGCCTGATGTATTCATGTTCTGTACGTGCCGGGCATCATTCCCAACCTGGCTTGCCTAGATACAACCCCAGTCCGTGTCGTGCTCCGAAACAAGACCAGCACTAGACCCCAAGCTTGAGGGCCTCCATGCTCTCGCCCGAGACGGCTTTTTCACCATGCACCCCTGCTGTCTCGTCTAGTGTTTCGCAGAACCGTCCAGCTCCTCGTCGTTGAGGCACATTCAGTATTGTATTGTACCTACCTACCAACCTACCTACCTACCTAACTACCTTATGTACCCGCAACAAGCCGCGGCGTTTACCACGCTGCAGTGCTCCGCATTTTGCAGCGCAGTTCGAGCTAACCGCCGTGGGCGCTCCCGAGCTGCCGGGCAAGCTAGGCCAATAAGGTAGCAGTGCCGGGGGCGGCTCTGCCAATCACGGCCCCAGCACGGCCAATAAGCAACAGTGCGCAACGACGCCGATAAGATAAGGCGAAATAAGGAAAAAAACACCCCCCAAAAGTCTCATTTTCCCATCATGGCTTTGCACGTGCTGCGCCTGCACCTCGCCATCTAACCCTCCCAGTCAGTCGCCATGGGTAAGAAGCGGAAGATCCAGAGCCAGAGTGGCCCGTCTAAGACGGGTGGGCGGCCCAAGAAGCCCCAGCTGCCCAAGAATCCCAATGCGCCTGTCAAGAAGCACAAGCAGGTTCACAGAGAGGAGCCTCTCACAATCCCCTTCCAGCCTCATCACCGCATCCTCCTCATCGGTGAGGGCGACCTTAGCTTCGCGGCATCCATTATCAAGAACCACGGGTGTACCAATGTCACCGCAACCGTTTTGGAAAAGGACGAGGCCGAGCTGCTCGCCAAGTATCCCCACGCCGAAGCCAACATTGCGACGGTTCGCGGTGAGGAGGTGGTAGAGAGCAAGAAGAATGGCAACGCGCAGAGCTCCAACAAGACGTCCTCGGAAGATGGCGATGACGAGTCTGATCAAGGCACCGAAACCAAAGAGGGCAAGGAGCCTGAAGCCGAGGACAATCACAACCAAGACGAAGCGGCACAACAGAGCGAGGATGAGGACGAGTCGGATTATGACGAGGATGGGAACAAGCTTGCCCCCAAGCCCAAGCGAGACACGACTCCTCACAACAAGCTCATCTTCAACGTCGACGCCACCAAGCTGCCCGGCTCCATCTCCCGCATCCGCCACGACTGCATCATCTTCAACTTCCCCCACGTCGGCGGCAAGTCCACCGACGTCAACCGCCAGGTCCGCCACAACCAGTCCCTCCTCGTCGCCTTCTTCGAGCGCGCCACCCCGGCCCTCGTCCCCGGCGGCGCCGTCGTCGTCACCCTCTTCGAGTCCGAGCCCTACACCCTCTGGAACGTCCGCGACCTCGCCCGCCACGCCGGCCTCCAGCTCGAGCGCAGCTTCCGCTTCCAGTCCGCCGCCTACCCGGGCTACCACCACGCCCGCACCATTGGCGTCGTGCGCAACGCCCGCGGCGAGTCCGGCGGCGGCTGGAAGGGCGAGGAGCGCCCCGCGCGCAGCTACGTCTTCAAGCGCAAGGACGAGGTGGTGGCTGTCGCGAGCAAGAAGAGGCGGCATGGAGACGATTCCTCCGATGACGATGACGACTGAGACGTTGTTTCTCATCCAGGCCGGACTGCCGGATACATTAGAAACATTTCAATTGGAGCGGACGACTGTCGTAGGGAGGAACAGGCATTTTCTAGGTAGCAAAAGGGGGATTAGATACCATTCCAAAGTTTACGGGTCCGACTCTTATAAGTTCACGCTTGGTCTATAGAGGTACTCGAGGGCGTCAGGCGAATATCAAGCACGAGTGGGAGGCAAAAGGCGCTTTCCCTCGTGAGAATAAATCATCTTCTGGGTATCTGAACCACTTTCTGTGCCAATCCTCTGGCAAGTAAGTGCCATGTTGTATATCAACCCTTTTTCCTAGTCCCCAAACGCCTAAAAGTCGAATCGGGATTTCCCCATACGAGTAATGCACTCTGGTATCGCCGTTGTGATGAACAACACAAATTGTACATGATTTCGTAGCTCTCCATGTGCCCCGGTCCAATAGAACCAATCCCCTCCCTCCAGGGCGTAGCAAAAGCGATGATACCATCTCCATATAAATCCATCCTCCACTGCCAGTCAAGTCAAGGAGAAGTCGCCCATTAGTCCGTCTTATAAGAGGAGCCATGCGCCTCGATTCCCCCCCGTGTGGTGGTCGCGAGTAAAAAAGAAAGCAGATCGCGAGCAACTCTTTAATTATCTCCCTTCTCGTTGAGTCTATCAGAAGCCTCACGAGACTTTGATTGTCCCACTCTCAATAACTCATTAATTCCTCTCCTGGCACCTTTCTCTGTTCATCCATTCGAGACTCGTCCTGGGACGATGACGCCAGGTCTTCGTTTTGGTTGGAGCCGGCCGTATGATCCTGCACATGAGCCACGCCTGTAACCGTCTGCTGCTCATTCTCTTCGTCGTCGAGCCTCTGCGCCTCTTCGTTCTCTCTCTCGAGAGCTTCCTCCTGTTCACGAAGCGCCCGCTGCTCCGCTGTGAAAGCATCTTCCATGCCGGACTCCGGCGGGGGTGGCGGTGGAGGAGGTGGCGTCGGCTCGTCAAGCTCTTCTTCCCTCGCCCTCTTCGTCGATGGGCCATCAGACGGCGTGAGGTTGGGCGATTCGACCAGCTCCGTCTCACGTTTCCGCTTACGATCCGGACTGCTCGTAGACGCGGCAGCCTCACTGTCCGATTGGACATCAACCTCTGCCTCCGCAGCCAGCCCAACTCTCCCATTGAGGCGCGAAGAGTCTGCAGCCGTAGAGGCTGACTCTGGCTTTGGAGCTTCCTGCAATGTCTGGGCCCCTTCCGCTGAGTCCTGCGTCTCCCTGGTGGCTTTCCGTTTCTGATGCTCCGTATACTTTTCAAGCGCTCTGTCCAGGAAGTCGTTGACATACTTCTTCATCTTCTTCGCTTGCTTCTCGCCAAGTGGAGCATTGGGGTCCCCAACCCTGTTGTTCTTGTAATCCGATGCCACCAGCTTCTTTGCAATGTCCTTGCCGAGACGCTTTAATTCCTCCTTAGGGAGTTTATGGTGAAACCTATCCAGAACATGCTTGATGTGAGGGAAGAGCTACCATTCGTCAGTAAAGAAGGGTGGGAAAGGCAGGAGTAAATAGGATAGGCGGACGTACCGTATTCTCGTAGACCTTCATCTGCTTCTCAACAGACATGGATCGCCACTTTTCCCTGTTGGGCTCCCGAGTGGGTGCTTCAACAGCCTTTGGAGTTTGAGATGCCGGCTGCTTTGGTGTACCTTCTTTGGTAACCCTGTCAATGATGCTCTGGATGAGAAGCTGCTCTTGAACGGCCTTGGACGGTGCCTTTGGAGCCGGATCAACAACCGGCTGCGTAGGTCGCTGCCAGGTTGTGGAACCCTGCTTGGTATAAAAGTATGTATTGCCACCTGCATCCTTTGCAGTGAACCACCCAGCAGGTAAAGGAGCGTTAAAAGGCTGGCGCCGTGGACGACTGCCATTGTGGAAGAATGCAGTGTTCCTCTGGGGGGCGTTGTTCCGAGGACCTTTGGGCGCGTCAAAGGTCTTTGGCGACGCAGGTTTCGATGTTGACTGTGTTGACTCCTCCTCTCGGACCAGGCCTCGACGATCTTCGAACGAGTTTGTGGGCGTGTTGGTATCGATCTTGCGTCGTCGTATTCGGTATGCCACCTCCAGCTTGCTCCAGTCTTCGAGCAGTTTCCTCGATCTACTTGCGACATCTTCATCGTCGGAATGTGTCAGCCCTTCGATGGCCACCTCGATGTTGGAGTCCTGTATCTTGTTCCTCGTCAGGCGCGGAAACTTGTCGAGGATCGACAAGACCTGCAAAACGACGTTGCGATCCTCAATAAACGTGTTAAGTGTTGTTTTGAAGATCTGGTAGGCATGCATCCGCATTACGCAGTGAATGACACGCTCTTCGTCGCACTGCAAGACTCGGTCCAGCAGCTTGACAGCGATCCACTTCTCCTTGCACTGCATGAGGGTGGCCATGAGCTTTCGTGCATCCTCTTCGTCCAGGGCACGTGGCTGTATGCTATTGACGTATTCCTCGTCGCCTTCTTCAGGTCTCTTTTTCCGGGGCTTCTTGGCAACAGCGGTATCCCAGCCGTCGTCGCCGTCGATTCCGAGTGCCTCGACGATGCCTGCAGGTAACTTGGTGGCACGCTCAGTCTGAGTCTTGCCACCGATGAAGCCCACACAGTTGGGCTCTCCGCAGTAGCAGGGCTGCGGGTCGGCGCCGTAGCGGTCGACATTGTAGTTGAAGACGAGCTCCTCTCCGACCTGGATCTTGCGTAGAGCGAAGATTCCCATTCGAAGCTTGTCGCCGACCACCCACTTATCAACATAGCAGTTGGGATTACACGAGTGATTGCAGAACCGGCCGAGGTTTCCCTTCTTGGTGGCATCCACGAACTCATTCTTGTTGAGCGACATGAAGTAGAAGTGTTTGATTCCTTCGCGGTCGTACTGGACCATTCGTCGGCGGAAAGTAGGCTCATTGATGACCTCACCAATGTATTCAAAAACGAAATCATTGGCATGCAGGTCAGAGTTGGCCCGAAGACCAAATCCTTTCTTCTCCGTCTTTATTACTGCAACGTTGGCGTACTGCTTGCGCTGGAAGCGTTGGTTTTGGCAACCGCCGGCACAGTTTCCAGCGCTCGCGCTGCATTCCATCTTGGTCGCTCGATTGATGCAGTCGGAGTCCTCACCGCACGCGTGATTCTCACCATCGCCTGGATCACAAAAAGTCAGCATATTCATGTGCGCCAACGGGGGAGAGGAAAAAGTGATGATGGAACCAGGGGAAGGGGGCCGCTCACGCCATTCGTCTCTGCAGTCGCAATCTAGGGCATCGTTGTCTGTAGAACCAAGATGCTTGGAGCCGTAAAGGCAGTCTGGAATAAGCTGGAAGGCTTCGCAGGACTCGGCAGTCATGTCGGGCAGGTGATCGAAAGAAACGGGCTCTTGCTTGGCGATCAATTTCTGAGAGGCCTTTCGTGACAGGCGGGGTGGCTTTGCCGAGTTTGGCGTTTCGGAACCTGCACTGCGCGATTTGTATTCATCCTGCGACCTGGCCGGCGAGGGGAAATCGTCCTTGTTGTCTGTGAGGGCTGGCATCGAGGTGCTGTTCTCCTGCTTGACGCGCGCGGCGTTGGCGCCATCCTCCTCTAGCTTGATTTCCCCCATTTTGTTCGTAGTATGCTCATCATCCTCCATCAGAACATGGGGCGCAATTGAAGCCGGGCGAGATCGGTACGGTGGTGTCGGAAATATACGATGGCAGGATGAGGCCTGAAAAGCGTTGAGCAGCTAGATGCGTCACGGCCAGGGCTCGCGAGGTGTAGGAATGGGCAATATTTCCGGAACGAAGATAGCGCAGTGGAGCGAGCAAGCGCGCATGTGGAGTAGTGGTAGGTGTATCTCCGTAGGTTGTCAGGCGAGATCGAGGAAAGGGACCGGGGGGGGTCGGGAGAAGATGGAGGAGCCAGGAGGAGCCAAGAGCAGAGCGCTGGGGTTTAGAGAATGGAATGCATTCGACGTTGCACCCTGGAATAGCAAAGAGTGGTGGTTGAGACACTTCCATAAAACCCATGGTCTCGCCAAGCTCCCTTGCGGAATTTCCTAGGCCCGACCCTCCGAGGAGCTGAGCCACAGTCCCTTGGGGCAACGCCACAGATTGGCTTCCCCGGATTCTCTTAGTGGCCAATCGTAGATTCAAGCAAAGCGCATCCCTAACCTTATCTCCGCCAACTAAGAATGCAGGAATAATACCAGGAACCTGGCAATGGGTAAGCTGACAGGCAGTTTGAAGGATTGATGAACAAAAGCGAACATCCTCAGCTTCGAAAGGCCATCCATAACATCGTGGTTCCAGCTACACTATACGGTGCCCTACAGCTATCAGGTGGAATTACTAGCCTACCCTGAAGGAAGTTGCTTACCCATCCATTCTTGGATGCATCATGAGGACTGCAACAGAGCCAGCCAATCGGGAATCTAGCGCCCCTTTGGCCTTGTAGGCTTGGGCTTGAATGGATGGATTGGTTGACAAACAAGTATCGAGCCTGCAGATGCTGCACATCAGTTGCGGCTGCATGGTGCAGGGCCAGCTGCAGGCCAGGCAGGATGACGATGGAGCAACTCGTCACAGACGACAGCGCCATTCTGATCCAGTCGGATGCCTCAGGCTGGCGCCGATCAGTGCAACGATGCACAGGAAAATGAGGCCTGGCCCCTTGACTCTTGCATCTCGTCTCGTTGGACAATGCCCGCCGCTGAATCGCAGATGGTGCGACCTCTTCGCTTGGAGACGACGTGACCATTGTGCAAGGGTATCGCCAACTGCCTCCCTATCTCTTCTAGGTATTTAGATAGCTAGTGCTTGTCCCACGAAAGACAAGTGCCACTATCCCTGCCCCTGGCGCTGTCACGGCCATTTGTCTAGGGGGCCCAGCCAAGGCCGTCGAGTGCGCCCCTAGCGGATATTGGTGTTGGATCGCCGGGATGCCGTATAGACCCAGCATCCAGCCTCGCCGATATTCATCTCTCCCCTGCTACAGCCCAGGCCGCCGTCCCGTACACCTGGATATGCCAGGCGCTAGTGACCGTCGTGTTCTCCTTGATCCCACCCACCTCTCCATCGGCCGCTCCCGAAGGGATGCGTTTGTGTACCTTCACGAGGCGAGGCGCTTCTGCTGTAGAGCTCTGGCCTCAAGGCACGAGACAAAAGCATCCTGGCCAAGAATGCGCTGCTATATGAGTGTCTTCTTGCTGGATCCTAACCCCCGAAGCCTTTGGGGGTCGCTCAATTACTCAACAGCTGCCAAGGACCCGACTATTTCTTCAGAAATGTCCTCTATCTGAGCACCTTTAAAACTCGTGCCTCATCTTACGTCCTGAAGAACAATACAAGGCTATCGATTGGTACATTCAACTGGCCGAGGGGCTGAAGCCAACCAAAGTCGCTTTCATGTTTGGGAATTCGGCGAGCGAAGCGGAAAGACACATACAATGGATATCTCCTTTAGCGATGATGAACAGGTACAGTTTCAGTCTACACCCTTCTCCTCCAAGCCAACGAGAGAAACGTTGCTAACTCTCGCACCTAAACCGTTAGCGATTTGTTCTGGCCGAGATTATCAAAACAAGCTGCGTAGATGTCAATATCCTAGCTCAGTTCATCAAGACCCAGGAGATAGAGCCAAGCTGGATGAGTATGCAGCTACCGCTCGGTAAGTAGCTGGTGCAGCCCTTCCCGTTGGTTTCTTGCTGGCTTCTAACGAGCGGCCAACTAGGTCGTAACATGAACCAATGTGTCCAAGTCGTCCAGCGCATGGCAATATCTTCGCGCTCGCCATCGACGCTCAAACGTGGCCCCTCGGACGACCGATTGGATTACCCTGCCAAGAGGATGACCACGGAGTCTTTGGAGTCTGGCCAGAAACCTTCCATATCAGACCTGCCAGGTGCCCACGCCAGCACGCCATTGCCAAAGACAACGAGCCATGGGAAAAAAGGACGACCCGTCAATCTTGGTAGACTTCGACGTCCCACCCTCCCCCAGCCCCTCGCACCTCGACCGCCGTCAATGCCACACGAAGTGGCCGTGGGCCAGACTCCCATACCACGGGGCCCTCCCGCAATTCTACCCCGACTCAACATGTCACCAACATCTTCTCCGGTTCGGCGGAGCCCCCGAGGTCGAAAGGGACATGGCTCGCAGAGTCAGATACTAGATACGTCGTCTTACATGGGTGCCTATCTACCAGGCGACGGGCTAGCAACATTGAACAGCCAGATACCGCCGAGCCTTGGTGAAGCACAGCCTCTCGTACCGTGCAATTCTCTTGCTTCCAATGCTGGCGCCAATGTGTCTCCGCAAAGGACGACCTTTGAAGACGCGGACCTGCCTGTACCAATACCGACCCATAGAAAGGGCCCAGTTGATGACCAGCTTGTAGCGGAAGAAGAATGAGAATGCCTCTAGTAGGCTAAGTTGGTTGGCGAATGGTTGGAGAAAGTGTCCCATCCGTCGGTTATATAAGGATGGACCATTACACACCAACATAGGTAGCGAATAACACAACTCTCGAGATTGGAAGCAGAACCAAGCATGTGGTTCCGTGACCCTCGCCCAAGTCAATGTATGCTGCTCATGGGTAGGTAGGGAGGCAGAGTTGCTGCAGTCATGGAGCGGTCTGGTACAGTTTCTTCAAAGTGTTGTTAACTAGCAAGTCCGCGAGGACAGAATAGGTCGAGAACGCCCAGAAGAAAAAAAAGATCAAATTGTGCTTGCGTGATAACCATTGACATCATGAATGGACTGTCTCAACATATCCCTATGCTCCTAATTCCTAAAACAACCAAAGAAAAGTCTTGTGATTTCCTCACTGAATGTGACATGTAGCCATTTTCCTAGCACCACCCAACCCCGGCAGTAAAACAGGCCGTCATTACGACTGGGCAATCTTCTCGAGAGTGTCGAGCAGGATGTCGGCATGCTTCTCCTGTAGGATCAGCATTGGGCGCAGGCGGACAGCAGTGGCGCCGCTGCCGCCGAGGTTGACGCCCAGCGTCTTGGCCTTGACGAGGAACTCGTCGCGGCGTGGGTTGTCAAAGGCGAGGAACGTGCCCTGACCCTTGCCACGCAGGTTCTTGAACTGCTCCGGGTACTTGCTGGCGAGGCCCTGGATGCCCTTGTAGAGGTATTCGCCCACCTTTGCCGTGTTGTTGACGAGGTCATTCTTCTCAATCTCGTCGATGATGGCGCGGAAGAGGAGGGCGCGAGCCGGGTCGCCCATCCAGGTGTTGAACTGACGGTAGGGCTTGTTGGGTCGCAGGGCCAGGTCGCCGTAGTAGTAGCCGGCGGCCTGTGCCTTTTTGGAAAAGGTCATCATGTCCGGGGGGTCCTGGAGGTTCCAGTGCTCGTGGGCCCAGAACTTTCCAGTGGCACCGACGCCGGTCTGCACCTCGTCGACGATGAGGAGGACATTGTGCTTCTTGGTTACGGCGCGGAGCTTCTGGAAGAACTCGGGCGACGCGTGGTTATCTCCTCCCTCGCTCTGGATGGGCTCGACGACGACGGCAGCCGGGGGCAGGTGCCAATTCTGGATGAGATGCTCCACCTCGTCAATGCTCGCCTGCTCAATCTTGGCATTCTCCGCAGCGTTCTCCTCGAGAGGGTACTTGAGCTGGGGGAAAGTGGCCTGCGGCCAGTCAAAGGCGGGAATGTCGAGCTTGTGGATAGGCTTGGATCGCGTCGTGGAGAGCGAGCCAAACAAACGGCCATGGAAGCCAGTCTTGAAGGAGAGGATCGAGAGCTGGGATGAGCCAGGGGACGCATTGCGCATCGAGGACTCGAGCTCCTCAGAGCTAAACTCGGCGTCGGGGCCGCCGCGCTCAAGCTGACGGCGGTACATGAAGGCGGCCTTGTAGGCAATCTCGTTGGCGTCGGAGCCGGCCATGGCAGTATAGACCTGGTTGAGACCCTTGGGGGCAACCTTGAGAATGCCCGACTTGAGGATCGAGGCCCAGTCGTGAGAGGGGAAGTTGCCGAGGGCGGGACGGTTGACAATGGCGTTGACCATTTCGGGCGTAGAGGCGGCCTTGATCAAAGCCGGGTTATTGTAGCCGACAGGGATGGAGGAGATCTGAGCAAAGCTATTTGCGAAACAGTCAGTCAGTCAGTCAGTCAGTCGTCTTACTGCGGCTCTGGCCAGTATTATTCAAGGGTACCTACACATCGAGCAGAACGTTGCCATCGGGGTCGGCAATGTAGTTGCCCTTGCTCTTGGTGTAATCGGCCAACATGTTGACGCTGCGGGTATCAAAGACGGAGTTGAGCTCCTCAATGTACTTCTTGCTCTCGGGGCCGGGAATGGCCGTCTTGACCGTGGGGCCCTCGGGCTCGCTGGGGAACAAGGAAGTCTGCGAAGCCATGCGGAGAGCACGCGAGGTGGTGAAGGCGCGGCGAGCAGCCAGCGAGGCCATGGCGGGCCGGCAGAGAGCCGCACGGCTAGCTCGGAGAGCAGACATGATGGCGGCGCAAGGGCGTTGTGGCGAGGACTGAAAGTGAGGTTACGAGTTGGCGGTGATGGGCCCGGGTTTTCTCTTCTCGTGGCGATTGGCAACAGGTGACGACAGGTGACGACAGTTGACGGAAGGGAGAAGAAGCAGGCCAAGACAAGACCAGACAAAGACAGCAGCGCAATGGAGGGAAGCTGGGCCTATTTATCCCAACGTCACACCCACAACTCGTAGCAGGCAAACAAGCATCCATACCTCTTACACAAGAGTATCTCGGTACCTGCATCGCTGACGGCAGCTGTATGACCTCATCAAGTCAGCTCTACATGCTCGAGTACTGCTGATGCCGAGTGGGTACCGGTATTGGAGCTCCGTATTGGAGCTAGTGTGGAGGAGTCGTGGGTGTCTCTCATTATTTTGGCCTTGTTCGTCCTAGGCCGTCGCGATGGCAATTGGCAATTGCGGGGTGGAAGCGCAGCCCAGCCCAGCCTCCACTTGGCGCCTCTATCTAGGATACAGGTACGGAGTCGTTGGAGAGAGATACCATCCAAGTATAGAGTAGTGCTGTATGTTTGTGTTTCCAGGATATCTGAGACGGCCTCACTCCAGCAGTCACTCGGACACTTCCGCCTGCATCTGCCTTGACATGTACAGACCACAATCAAGAGTCAATGGCAAACACCAACGATGACGCAGACGCTGGCGTAGGTAAATGCAGACTCGTGATGATATCAATGGATGGCTCCAGTCGGTGTGCCGCGTGCCGCGTGCCGCAACTTGTGGGCCAATCATGGTGCTTCTACCACATCCGATCCCGGGCTGATCTGCTCACCTTGGATAACACGGATCCGAGCTGAGCATCCATTCTACAGTTAGAGAATGCCCGCCTCTGGCTGGTTGCGTCAGTCAAGGATTGTTGAATCCTTCTTCCGCTTCTTATCAATTCACCCCTACATCTCCACGGCCCTGTCGATACAGTAAATTACTCCGTCCTCCGTATCCGTACTCTGTCCGCTGCTAGGCTCACCTCAAGCCACGCCGGTCCCGGTCCCGGTCCCGGTCCCGGTCTTGGCCCTCCGAATCTCGCCCTTCACTTACAGTATGTAAGTTACGTGTTAAGCACCTTGTATTGTCAACACGTAGTTACACCCTGCTTCAGACCAGAAAGCACTCGAAGCACCTCGCCGATGGCCGGATGGACAAGGTCAATCAAGAACGATAAAAATAGACAGATATGCACAAGTCTACATTCTCCCTCCACTTCTGACCTCACCGTCATGACGCTATGCTATAACTAATCCGTGGTCCAGTCTAGTCATCAATCAAACCAATGCGTGAATTTCATTCGCTCCAACAAGAAAGAAAACAAAAAACCAACTCCAATTCCTTTAATGCTCCTTCTCACGCTCGCGCATGTACCGGACGAATCTCTTCTTGTGTGTCTATCACATCCTAGCATTAGCAAATCTCTTTGTCCCTCGAAACGCTCCCTCCACTGGCAACTTACAATGCCTGCATACTTTCCATCTTTGAGTACGCAGATGTACCGAAGTCCAAGCTTGGAAAACATCTCGTAGACCAAATCCATGGGCGATTTGATGTCGAGTGCCACTGGCGCCTAGATAGCTAGTTAGCACCCATTCGCACTTCGCATACAAGCCGTCGACTACTCACCGGGTCTATGTAGGGCGTAAAATCCGTCGGATCTACTGCCTCAGCCCCGTCCTCGTCAATGCTGGGCACATGCGTCATGAGGCATAGACTCGAGCCCTCGTCCTCCAGTTGGTCGAGCGCATATCCCAGATCCGGAGCTGGAATCAGTCCGACAAGGGTCCCGTTGCGCACTATCGGAAGGCCTCCGTCTAATTCACCAGCGCGATGTAGGAGCTCCAGCTTCACGCGCAAGCTCGTAGCAGGGACAAGCGGAGAATTCGTAATATCAATGACCCGTTCCCGCCGAACCCTTGGCACGATATCGGCCAGGTCCTCGGTGAAAATAGGCTTGTGCTTGTTGTCCAGGAATGGGTAAGAGTTCATGTTGGTAAGAAGGTCCTGCTACCAGTTAGCCCTGAGCGTTGGTAACCTGTCTGACTGAGCACTCACATATATACTGCTCGGCTCAATGGCATCAGCAGTCCACTTGGCTACTAGAATAGCTAGTGAGAATGGTAAGACGTAGTCCAGACTACCAGTAAGCTCAAACAGAATGACAGCCAGTGTCACTGATAGTCTCGTCACGCCACACATGGTTGCGCCGGCCGCGATGAGGCCATAGATGCCGGGTTGGATACATGTGCCGTCTGCGGATACGGAACAATCACCCCAAATTGACCAGTCTGGGAACCGTAGAACAGCCCACTGAACCAAGTGGCCCACGATGCGGCCCATAAGACCTCCCACCACCATGGAAGGGACATAGATGCCCGCTGGAACTTTCTAAAACCAAATATTAGTAAGTGGAACCATCAATCAAGTAGCAATACAACGTACAATGCCAAAGGTTATGACGGTCAAAAAACCCTTGATGAGCAATGCGATAAATAGGAGGAGCAGAATCGAGGGGATGTCGTCGATGGATTTGGGACATAGGCGCCCTTCCTCTTCGCCAACGTCAGACCCTTTGCATGGGGATGCTAGGTTGAGGAGTAACTCGGCAACCGGCAGCCTAGTCAAGGGGTTCCAATAGCTCAGCATGGCGGTGACTAGAGCTACAAGGAATACCTCAGCGAGGGGGTACCGCTTGATGAGCTTGATTCGACGAAAGCTCTGGGCCCAGTGCTTGGACGCCTTGATGAAGAGGGCCCCCACAGCGCCACCAATGATGCCGACAAAGATGAAGGATCCAAGCTCAAAGTACTCCCAATCAACCACATATCGGACCTGGAAGAGGACAATCTTGTGGGTGCCGTACGGGTTGAGGAACTTTAGCGACAAGGCTGCCACAATGCAGCAGAAGAATGTTCGGAATAGAGTCTTGGCTGGGAAGAAGTAGGAAACCTCCTCCAACCCAAAGAGTACGCCACCAAGAGGCGCGCCAAAGGCCACGGCCACGCCGGCAGCAGCAGCTGCAGAGAGCGCCTCTCGCCTCTTGCCGTCGTTTTGATCATACTTGGGAAATAATCGACACAGAATATTGCCGACACAGGCGGCCATATGAACATATGGGCCTTCCTTGCCAAGACTCATGCCTGAAGCAACACTAAGAACCAAAGCCGGCATCTTGATGAGTAGGGTCCGAACTCCAAGGAATCCGTGCAAAACGAAGCCGCTGAGAATGACACGGACTTCGGCAACACCACTACCAGCGGCCGAGTAATAAATCATGGGAGGGTTTTGTGGGACCGGAACCGCGGGCTGACTAGGACTCGGAGACTCGTCGCTCTGAACATCGTCGACTGCTGACGGGAGGTTTTCGGCGGCGAGATTCTCGTCGAGCGTAGTAAGGTTATAAGCTGAAGGAACAACGGTCCTCGTCCAAAGCGTTATCCAGCAGGATAGGAGCGCCAGGATGAGGACGAAAAGCATATAGACGGTAAAATCGACGAATTCGTATGCGATGGGACTATAGCTCCAGGCCTCTGACCAAGTTTTCCAGTCCTCGCAAGTACCGTCTGGACAGCAGTTCTAGAACCAGCATTAACAACCCTTCTTAGCCAAGCGGAAACCTTACATCCAAAGTGGAATCCGAGTATGGGACTGAAAACAAAAACAGAGCTGCTTACCTTCATGTTTAGGTACCAAGCACGTGAACAAAACCCATGCTTGATATCAAAGACGGTAGATTCAGCTACATCAATGGTGTAGGCCATCAAAGCCACGATGGCGCCGCTCAGAGCACTCAAGATCCAGCCTTGAGCACCGTCAAAGATGACTCGGACTCGACCCCAGACATCTTTTCTACTCCGTAGCCGTTTTACGCGATGCGAGTCGGCGATGGTGTCATGAACCCAATCGGTGCTGGTGAACTGATCGTACCAGACTCGTTCATCCGGGAAAATGGAGCCTTTGGACTCGGACAAGATATTATCATAGCTATCGGGAATACCATTAAGAAGCCGTTGACTCCATGAGTGATGCCGGCTATGATTCCGACTGCTGTGAAAGGTGCCTACCGCAGCCTAGTCAGTATACAGCAGAACGGGAGTCAAGAGACCATGGAGCCTTTGTCGTCTAGATGGTCCTACCTGTGAAGCTCTGGTCCCGAGAAATCGAAGGGCCCCGGTTTCGAGATGAGCTTGAACCGCCTGGGATGCGAAGACGAGATCTGGACGTCGTGAGGAGAGGAGACCGTTCATCTGGCTCACCGCTAGAACGGTTGCGACGTAGAGGATGCGGCCGTCGGGTAGATCGAGGGGACGGCGGCTGTGATACAGAGCCGCCGCTTTGGTGGTCTGAATCCCGCATGGCAGAATGCATAGAGGGAGGGAGGTAGGTAGCTGATGGAACGTGGATATGGACGAAACGGCGCCGCAGGAAGCAGAACAGAGCAACAAGGCGTAATCAGTCAAGCCAGGATGCGCAGAATTATCACCGCATGGCAGGCCAAAGGGCAAGGTCTGACGGACGACTTCAGGACAGAAGAAACGTGACCAAGAGGGAGCACCTGGACGATGAATCCAGCACGGCAGCTGACGTACGGCCGTGAAGGGGTGATGGGGATGGGGATGCAGTTATATAAGAGCTGATGGTGTGTGCTCCCCACAAATAGCGCGTCCGATCACGCACGTCGAGCAGGATGCGTGGGACAAGAAGTTGAACCAAAGCGAGGGTTTGCTCGAGTAGAGCCGACTCGGGTTGTCGGCGGGCGAGATGGGTTTGTTTGGTGTTTTGAAAGGAAGAGAAGATGAAAGGCAGTCGTGCTTTTGCTTGACGGATTCACTGAGCGCCACTGCGGGCTGGCAGCACTGAGCTCTGGCGGGTCCCTGAGCTTGCTTAGCACGTTAGGTACCCCTAGGGACTACTTGGAGGGGCAGCCGCTCGAGTCGACAGGGGCATGGCGTCAAGGCGCCATTGTGTCACAGCCACATGCCGACCTAGAGCGCCGCTGGCTTCCAGTAGCTTTGGTCTACTGCGGCCTGGCCGTTTGGAATTCTGCCTCTTGGGCTTTGCTCATCAGAGTCACCAGAACGGGCGTGCGCTGTAATCATATCAAGGCGGTCAACTGGACCTGGAGCGTAGGCGATACCTCGGAGACTCGGAGGTGCGGAGGCATTCTGAAGCCTTTGACATGACGTACCTATCCTCTGCCATTGTCAACTTGGCTTCCAAGTCGTACTTACTGAGTCTCGTTGGCCATTGACTCGTCAGATCATCTGCCTGCACAAAGCAATACCATCTACCGCATATCTATGCCCATGTGAGCACGACAGCTGAGGATCAATGTACCAGCATGTCTAAGACCCTGGGACATGAGTAGCACACGCGCCGCGTGATCGCTCTTAGCGCACCTCGGCATTGACTTGCGCATTTCTGTCGCTTTCGTCGCTTACCGTTAACTCTAGCGGCAGCGGGGAAGGGAAGAGTGTGGCTTGTTGGTGTGGCTGGAGCAATCCCCTTCCACTCATGTAAGCTAACCCGCCTTATCTTATCTCCCTTGCAAAATTTCCCAATGCCAGACTCCACTTTGACAAAAAAGTATTGCTCCAAATCGACATATAGACAACGAACCGCCGCTTCTGCATACAGACTTGTGCTCGTCCCAAGTCTTTTACTCCTCTCACCTTTTGCTTCGGCTTCTTCGTTGGACCAGTACTCAAATTCTCACACATATACAACATGGCCAAGAAGAGAAAGGCCTCTGGCCAGAACGCGCAGCCCAGCGGCCCCAAGGAATTGAAGGCTTCCGAAGCCCGTTTGGGCCCCATCTCAACATTCGAGGATGTCGCAGACTCCGAGGATGAGTACTTTATCAACCGCGATCGGATTATGCTAGACGACGAGCCCGATTCCAAACGTCGACGGAAGCAGGATGAGGATATGGAACTCTCCGACGAAGAGGTTCTTGCCTACGATGATGAAGATTCGGACGACAACGACGACGACGATGACGACGACGACACTGCGCAAAGCAAGAAGCCTTCAAAATCCGGAAAGTCTGCTTCCCGCAACGCGCAATCCGACGAGGAAGCCGGCGAAGGCGAAGATGATTCAGGATGGTGGGGTTCATCAAAGGCCGAATACTACAATGCCGACAACATCGAAACCGAGGCGGATGCCCTTGAGGAGGAAGCTGAAGCAAAGCGCATCCAGCAAAAGAAGCTGTCCAAGATGGCCGAGGAGGATTTCATCTTTGACGGCGACGAATGGCTGGCGGGAGCTGCTGACGCTGATGAGGGCGAGGACACCGTGACCGAGGTACTGAAAGATGTCGAGGTCACCGACGACATGAGCACCGAGGAGCGTATGAAACTGCTGCAGTCCCGCTACCCCGAGTTTGAGCACTTGGTCAACGAGTTCCAAGAGCTACAGCCCACGTTGGTTGAGCTTCAGAAGTCAGCGCAAGGAAAGTCTAGCCGATCGCTGGAGGCTGTGAAATACTGGGTTCTGGGTTGCTATGTCGCTGCGCTTGCCAGCTACTTTGCTGTATTGACGTCGCCGGCTAGAGATGGTTCAAAATCGCAGAAGCCTCTCGACCCTGCCGAGCTACGGGATCACGAAGTCATGCAGATCCTCGTCAGCTGCAGGGACTCTTGGCAGCGGGTGAAGAAGTTGAGGTCTTTGAAGGAGGTGGACGAGGCCTCGTCGGAGTCCGATATTGAGGAAGTGCCGCAAGTCGCATCGACCAACGTCACCGAGAAGCCAAAGAAGGCCAAGAAGGCTGCCAAGGAGGACAAGGCCGCTGCCGAAAAGCTGGCCCGAAAGTTGGAGAGGTCCAAGGCTGGAGAGGCTGCTGTTGCAGATCTCTACGACCTGCCTCTCGGCACGAAAAAGTCCAAGAAGGGCACAAAGGCGTCTGCACATGATGATAACAGCGACAACTCCGACTTTGGCGAGGAGGAGGTGCTGGATGCTCGCACGGCCGCAGAAAAGGCCGCACGGAAAAAGAGTCTCAAGTTCTACACGTCACAGATTGTGCAAAAGGCCAACCGTCGTGCTGGTGCTGGTCGCGATGCTGGTGGTGACACGGATCTTCCCTACCGCGAGCGTCTTAGGGATCGCCAGGCTCGCCTGAACAAGGAAGCTGAGCGACGTGGTCTGAAGGCATCCAAGCTCGGCACCGAACTTGGCGATGAGAGTGACGAGGAGGATGTGACGACTGCCAAGGGAGTCCGCAACGACGAAGACGAGTACTACGACATGGTGGCGCACCAGTCCAAGACGAAGAAGGAAGACAAGTCGGCACGGTATGCGGCCTACGCGGCGGCGAGCAAGGCGGACCGGGTCGTTGAGAAGGAGGAGGTTGGCGACGATGGCAAGAGGAAGATTACATACGCCATTGAGAAGAACAAGGGTCTGGCGCCCAAGCGAAACAAGGACGTCAGGAACCCCAGAGTGAAGAAGCGCAAGCAGTACGAGGCCAAGCAGAAGAAGCTCAAGAGCATGAAGCCGATATGGCAGGGAGGCGAGCCCAAGGGTGGCTACCAGGGAGAATTGGCGGGTATCAACACGGCCGTCATCAAGAGTACCAAGCTCTAGATGTCCGATTCATGTTCATGTACAGGGCCGTAACACTGGCGTTTGTGGGGCTGTTGAATATAATAAAAGTCACGTTGCTTGCTTCACCATTGAGAGAATTGCGAATGAAATACTGTGTATGTGCTGTGTGCTGTGTGATGTGTCTGGCTGTTGTTTATATGTGTATATCGTAGAGGTTATTGATAGTACGGAGTAAATAGCTGGTGCAGATCCGTAGTGCCAGGTTGCAACAGCTGCGCGCCCCGCCAACGCCAACGCCAACGAGCCAGGACCTCAAGTCCCACGTTGCTTAATCCCAACAACGACAACGAAGCTGACTCGGGATCCGACGCTCGAGGAGATTCCAGCACCTCTCTACGCGACCGAGCTGCTTCTCTCCGTTTCAAATGTCCTTGGCAAGCTAACGGCTGCCTCGAATCTGCCTTCTATTGCTGCCCCTAGAGCAACCGACAACGTCGAAATGGCCACCTCCGACTCGTCCCAGTTTACCTCATCCGCCCAGATCTTTGGCGCGAACCATACCTTGCCTCAGATCCGCACGATACACAAGAACCTCCATGCCCAAATCGATGAAAAGGCGAGCCGCTTGCGGACGCAGGTCGGCAGCTCGTACCGCGAGCTGCTCGGAACTGCCGACACCATCGTCCATATGCGCGGAGACAACGATGTTGTGCAGGAGCTGCTCGGCAAGATGGGTGGTCGCTGTGGGCGCGCAGTGATTGGCGCCAAAGCCTCAGGACTGGCCAACTTTGTCGCCGCCGAGGACAAGCTTGATGCGTCTGTGACGGCGCGGCTGAGGCTGGTGGATGCCTGTCTCCTAAATGCCGGGCGAGTACTACGAGGCGGCGCGGGCCTCGATGAACAAACTACGAGGGGGGACAGACTGGTTCTGGCCACAAAGGTGCTGGTCCTGGCACGCTTGCTGATCAAGAACTTGTCTGAAGACGCTACCGACAACCGCATCACCCGTTCGATCGAGGCGGCCAAGACATCGTGGGAGACGTTGCGCCGGAAGCTATCGAATAGCGTGAACAAGGTCCTCCAGAAGACAGGCGACGGCACAGAACGAGACGACGTGCTAAAGGCACTTTGCGCCTACAGCTTGGCCAACAGCTCGGGTAGCAAGGATGTTCTACGCCACTTTCTCTCCGTCAGAGGGTCTGCCATGGCGCTGGCGTTTGAGGTCGAGGCAAGCGAACGCGAAAGAAGCACTGCAGATGTCGTCCGCAGCCTGAGACTGTATGCCAGGACTCTCCTCGATGTGCAGGCACTGGTTCCAGCAAAGCTCTCGTCGGGCTTGTCCGGGTTGAAGAGCCGCCCCTTGCTGGCTGATCCGAGTCTCAAGCAGCTCGAGGGTCTCCGACTAGACGTGTACGAACGCTGGTGTAGTGAGGAGGTCCAGTACTTTACCCCATTTATCCGGCACGACGACCTCGACGGGAAGCAGGCGCGTGAGATGCTGATGAGCTGGTTCGAAAAGGGGGCCAAAGTCTTGCTTGACGGGCTGAGGAAGACGCTCGAGCAGATGACGGAGTTTAAAATGATTATCGATCTTCGCACCGAAGTCTTGGAGCTCTGGATCAGAGACGGATGCAAAGTCAAAGGCATCGACCCTTCTGACATGCAAAACGACTTGCGCGAGGCCATCAACTCCCGCATGCTAGCCGTGCTGGACATTAAAGTGAGCAAGCTCCGCCTGGTTGGTTCCGAAATCTCGGCAGCGCTAGGTAGATGGAAAGATGGCATCACGGATGAACACGTTGGCCTCTGGGATGACGAGGGCTACGAGGGAGCCTTTGCAAGCGGTGCCGCTCCTTTTGTACAAGAGGTCGTTGCGCGGCTATACGGTCGAAACGATGCCGTCTCCAAGGCTGCACACAGCTACAAATCATGGTACCGTGTCATTGACGACGTCAAGGACGTGGTTGAGTCACTGAGGCGGCAACGCTGGGACAACGACTACGACGAAATCGAGGACGAGGAGACGATTGAGGAACGACAGCAGATCCTAAGCAAGGATGACCCGCAGCTGCTCCAGGAGAGGCTCGATACTGCCCTTGATAAATCCTTCCGTGAGCTTCATGACCAAGTATCGGAGCTGTGGAACGAGCGATCTGACGCGCCAAACAGCGGTGCCATTGCCATATATTTTCTGCGCGTGGTTCGGGATATCCGTCACCAACTCCCTCAACGCAAAGCCATCGAAAAGTTTGGGCTATCGATTGTACCGTCGCTGCACAGCAAACTGGCTGCTTCAGTGTCGGCATCCGCGCTGGACGAGTTCGCCCCAGTCGGTCTTTCGCTGCGCAAGGCTGTTGGCCGTCCGCTGTGGGATGGCGAGCCGCCATTGCCCAGTCAGCCCTCGCCCGAGATTTTTCAGTTCTTGCGGAGCCTCTCGTTGTCCATGTCGGAGGCCGGCGTAGACTTGTGGAGTCCGACGGCCGCGGCAGTGATGAAGGAATACTTGAGCCGGCAACTATGCGCAATGTGGCAAGAAACCCTTGCGCGGCTGTCGACTGATGATGGGGGCCAAGACAAGAAGACAAAGCAAGGCAAGAAGGCAAAACAAGGAAAGAATAAGGACAAGGACACTCAGGGCAGTGAGAAGCAGAATACAACCAAGGACGATGTAAGCGAAGAGGTGGACGGAGATGGGAGCATGCCAAGCAAGGAAGGCGAGGCAGAGTCGAAGAGTCTGACGTCGGCCAACGGATCGGAGCCATCGAAACTGACCGAAGAACAGACGGCAGACCTCATGACACAGTGGCTCTTTGACGTCGCATTGCTTCAACGCTTTGTAGGAAGCTCGGCGGATGGCGCAGTCAAGGAGTTCAAGGGACTTGAAGAAGCGCTTTACGAGCGAACGCGGTTAGAGGACAAGTCGGCAGTCCAACGCATTACCAAGGCGTCGCACGATTTCTGGCAACGAACCAGCTTGCTGTTCGGTCTGTTCGCATGATGAAGAAGAAGAAGAATGAAGACGGGTATTTGGGAAAGGAGCCTCAGCATAGCGAATATATAACAGCACAGAAATGCTGTGACAAACTGAAAAGAAACATCACTACCATCTTTAAAGCCGGATGCTTGGTCGTATACGCGCGTTTATCTAGTGGAAGCCTCATGTGTCGTCTTCTTACTCGCCCACTCAACTCAATCCCCCGTTGCTCTCTCTACAGCTTGTGGCGTTTCTCCCCGGTAGCAATCTTGCGAAACTCCTCCTGCGGTACACCCTTGACGAAGCGGTCCAAGCCGGCAAAGATCTCGTGCACGTTTTGCGCCTGCGTAATGTCCATCTCCGGGCGGCGGATCAGCCGCTTGATCTCGGTCAGACTCTGGCCATTCAAGTGCTCGCCCAGGCGCTCATCGACCTCGGCCAAGACGCGGGCATGAAAGGCCGCAGTGTCGCCCTTGGACACGTCGTCAAAGATGGCGTTGACGAAGCCGCAGCGCTCGAGCTCGGGGGCGGCGATGCGGCGGCTCATGAGCAGCGCCTCGTTGGAGCGGGCAGGGCCCAGCCGGGCAACGAGGGCTCGCGAGGCGCCGCCCTCTGCGACGAGGCCGAGCGACGAAAAGGGCGTGAGCAAGAAGGCGGTGGGACTGGCGTAGACGAAGTCGGCAAAGGCGACTAGAGCCGCCGTCAGCCCCACGACGGGCCCGTTGAGGCCGACGACGAGCACCTTGGGATGCGTCGCAAAGGCATGCGTGAGGTTGAGATTGAAGGCGGCAAACGTCTGCAGCCAGTGCTGGTGCACGTCCAAGCCCTTGGCGGGTGCTACTCTGCTGATGGAGACGTCGGCGCCGCTGCACGAGCATGTCGATGTTAGCTATCTGGGTCTTTTGCCCTTGGGCTCGATGACGGCCGATGCAGCACCTACGCCGAGAAGTAGCGGCCCTTGGCCAGGAGGACGGTGATGAAGACCTCGTCGTGCTTTTCGACCTCTCTCAGCTTCTGCGCGAGCTGGTAGTACTGCGGTTGTGATAGCGCGTTGAGCTTCTTGTCGTTGTCAATCGTCACGACAGCGACGCGACCGTGGAACTCGAGATTGATGACGGGAGCGTCTGCCATTGTGAAGGGACCGGGAAACGATCTTGATTTCTTGACGCGATGCTTTGTTACGAGATGATCTCTGGACTGGCTCAACTTACATCTTGAATTCAATGCGTTACCGGGAGTCGGGTTTCTCTCCACAAAGTCGGTGCCGAGATGCCTCGGCCCCGTGGATTGCGGGGGAGGCGTGGTGGCCGGGGCGGTGATCCTGCACGCTAATGGCATCGACCATCATCACGTCAAGTCGGCTCGGTAAACAATAGTTACAGAGTACCATCAGGGGGCACGATAAAAACAGTAATTCTTTTCGTCTTGGGCCGGATGCTTAAATGCGGCCAAAGGTGCACCCTGCCAACGTGTATCCAACTGGATACGTGTGGTTGCCCGGAGCACATGTCATCAACTATCGAGAGCATACGGAAATTGTCATACTCCAGGAACATGCCATGACATGCAAAGATAAAACATGAATGCCTGCGCCGAGACTCCCCAACGGTTCCACCAGCTCTCCTCCCCGTCTCTCGTCCACCGTCTCATCTCCGCTTGGGTGCAATGTGTCTTTGCCGGGGAAAGGTGAGCGGCAACGCCAAGCGGGCTATGTTGACCGCCACCTTGGTCTCGTGGTTCATCACTGGCTTCACCCGTCCTCCAATCTCGTAAAAGTACTGGTTCATCGTCTTCTGGTCCACCTTGAGGTCGTCCCGGAGGCTCTGTGTGTCCACCTCAAAGTTGTCCACGATGCACGCAAACACGCAGCAATGCGTCATGAGAAGATCGATGTGGAACTTGCGCATCACTCCCGCGTCCGAGAACTTGCGTCGAATATTCTCCACGACGGCCTCGGGAGCCGGTGAGAGGGCCTCTCGTAGCTTCTCTCGTGACGGCAACTGCCTCGTACCCCTGATCTTACCAGGTTTGGTGTTATAGTAGAAGAGAAGAACCAGGGAAAGGTACCGCAGCACGCGCAGACGAGTCTCGGCTTCGTTGTTGGCGGCAATGCCGTTGACGCGCCAGGCCACGAATCGTGAAGGAATCTGGATACCCTCCTTGTGCCGCACCTTCTCTTGCCACTCCCGGATGGGCACCAGCTTCAGAATGTCCGCGCCAATGATCCTATTGGGGTCGTAAACGTCTTGAATCTCCGTCGCATCCATGTTGGCAATGGGCACAGGCTTGGCCTCGTCCACCACGGCCTGCAGCTCTTCTCGCGTCGCCATAGCCGACGTCACCTCGCCGACACTGCTGAGCATTGCTCGGGATGCCGCATCGATCTTGGTCGGCGGCTCGTCGTCGCCCTTCTTCTGCGGGGCGATGGCATTCAGGACATTCTCCTGGATAGCCTTCTTTGCCTTCTTCGTACCGAATGTCTGTCCAAGGTCCGTCTTGCGCTCCATCATAGTCTGTAGCACCGTTTGTCAGCCAACCAAAAAGCCAAGTGGTAGCAACGCATAAATGTTCTCACCTGCTTCGCACCACGCTCACCAGCAGCCGCCCCAGCGGTCTGCTTGGCCCGGACTGAGCCTCGTACAACCATCTTCTTTGCCTCCACAACCTCGAGCTTGCCCGTCTTTGGGTCGTAGATTCCGACAAAGTGGTTGACGGGAGCCTTGGAGCCCCGTGGAAGGTCTGCCTTGGCCGTGTAATCTAGGCTTCGGTGCGCCGTCGAGTGGAGCAGCAGGTCCTTCTCCGCCGCCGACTTGGCATGCTTCGACTTGGACTTGTGTCCATCTTTCGGTGTGTACGAGTTGAAGGGAATGTTGCTTGGTAGTTGGAATCCCGGCGTCGTTGCTTTGGCTTGTTAGCATCGCCAGTCAATACGGTGAGTTGATATGCATGCTTCATACCTATGACAGGCGGGCAAAACTTTGGGCGGAGAACGGAAGAGACGGTTGCCGTTGATGCAGGTCCGTCAATGGCAACCTTCTTCTTGGGCTTTACACCCGACTCGCCGTCTCTCTTGCGCTTCTTAGTACTCGCTTGCGCCATTGTCAATTGCACCTTGGCTTGTCGTCGGGCTCAGCCTAGATTCAAGGTGGGATGGAGAGGTTTCCCAAAAAAATTTGGCGACTCTCACGCCGAATGCGGCAGAAAACAAAACGACCGCTATTCACCCGGGGCGGTGAAGGTACCCCACTACAGCACCCTTCTCTGATCCACCGGTCGCACAGCTTGAATAAAGACAGGTACGTACCTATTGTTTTCACGTCACTCTTACGATGGAAGCTCGTCAGCTTGGTCGAACCACATGAGCCCATGCTCGTATGCGTAAAATCACACAAAACCTGGGATCTGAGACAAGAACAAGCTCTGTCCCATCTGGTCAATCCGATTGCAATATCTAATGGATGGGATTTGGAGCTTAATTCGTACTGCAAGTAGCTATGTTTTGCAACGATCACAGCAGAACTTAACATCTTCACGATTTGCGCATGGGACCAGGTAAACCATTTTGAAGCAAAGTCTGCATTTGTTTTGTCAATCAACGTGCCACTGGACCTTATCTGAGTGCGTCGTCATCGCAGCATGCTTCAATTGTGGTTGCTGACCAGACAAACACCGCCTTTTCTCCTGACCGTCCAATTGTCCATTTCTCATCTTCCATGCCATCCCTAGAGACGTCCAAGCCGGTTGCGCGGGGTTCAGCCACCATGACGTAGGTCCCGAAGTAAATCACAGATTCGGGTATCGCGTGACCTTCTGTCGAGCGCCATAACGGCGAGTGCCCAGCTCCAGCTTCACTTAGATCGTCCAGGCGCGTGAAATCGTAATGTCATGAGGAGACGAGTCGAGTCAGGGTTGAGGAGCGAGGTGTTTATTTCCTGCGAGAACCAATGTTAGATATTGTCAGGCAGACTGAAGCAAAGATTGTGACTTACGATCTAGCTCTCATCTTTCTTCTCTTGCGCTTGAGCCGTCTGACTCTCTTCTTTCTCCATTTGGCTCTCATCTTGAAAGCTATAGAGCTGTTAGCTACTGGTACGTTGAAACAGTTGGCGCCAATGGACAAGCGTTTGGCGACATAATGAAGCACCAAACACCTGCCATTGGTCGCCCGGCCATATCATTAGCCTCGGGTGGGAGGTACCTACTGTTTCGTGGATGAGAATCGTGTGTGGATGAGGAACAACTCCAAGCCCAGCGGGGGATTTCTCGACCTTAAGCAACACCCTGGTAGGGCACAAAACCCCTGGGGGTCACGTGGCGAAATTCACAGTTTCGGCCCCATACAAGCTCGGTCATTCCCCACTCTAGCACCGATGCAGATGATGTCGACAGCCGTGCGAATGTTATACACTGTGTTTGCGAACTGTGTTGTCGTCCAAGTAGGAAGGAACGACTCGACCACCCAGCAGAACGGCCAAGGCAGCAAACAGGTATCAACCCAAACGGACAGAAAATAAGGCTACGTTTCTCATTCATCTCTTCAGCCGAGGTCTAATAATACCACTTTACCATTTATCATTCTTCTCTCGTTGAAAAAATCCCCTGGATATTTATATCAAACGAATGAGACTCGTACCCTAGACCTTACAACTCTGGGATCAAATGAATGGGAATTGACTCTCAGACGAGCATTCAAAATGGACTGGGCCACGGATTCTTCATACGAAGAACGCGCAACGGGCTGCCTTCACCTCGTGGATTCTCGAAGTCCCAACCAGTCCCAGCGTACGTCTTGTGTGTCAGAAACCAATGTTTCCAAGAACCATTCCGTCTGCGGTATCTCGTTGCTAACATCACTCGTCAAGTGCTTTTCCCGCTTTGGGGTCGACACATCTTCAAGATTGGACGAGACCCAAACTCCAAGTGCGTCAGTTTCACCTTGAACGTCACTATACGCGGCACTGACTCGAGAAGTACCCTTGCAGTTGACAACGACCCAGACTATATGGTCTCACGGAACCACTGCGAAGTCTACGTCGTGGTATACGAGCCAGGAATCATTGAGCATGTCTACGTTCGCGATCGAAAGTCAAGCAATGGAACCTACGTCAACGGACAGCTAGTCGGGGTCGGTTCACGCATTTCCCCTGGCTATCTTCTTCAGCACGGAGATGTCATTGAGATTCGACCTTACTGGAGATTCACCTTCTTTCAGACAGACAGACCGCCCCGCCGGGATCTCACCGTGATCCAGACAGAGGAAACTAGCGTATGGCCTGCCTCAATCACATCAAGATAAAAACATTCAGCTAACACCTCCAGCTCTTCTCTCACAAATACTCACTGACCGACACTTGCATTGGCGAAGGCGCAGAGGCGGCTGTGTATCTCGCGGTTGATAAGACAACGAAGAAACAGGTGGTGTGTAAACTTGTCAATATCGGAGCGATTCAAGGCAAAAATGCCCGCGATGAAGTTCGCCGGAAATTTCAAGAAGCTGACATTCTGCGGCAACTGCGACATGCAAGTCTGCTTCCCACTCGACATGGTGGATGTGGCTAACATGACGCAGCCGAACATTCTATCGTATGTCGATGCAATCATCACTCCCCATTCCCTGTGAGTAGAAACCACTGGTCCAAATGCTGCACACTCTACTGAAACCGGCACTAGGTATACCTTCACAGAGCTTGCTTCCGGGGGCGACCTCATGTCCTTCATCTATCGCCACGACGCCGTGAAAGAATTCGATACTCGAATCATCATCCGCCAAGTCGTTAATGGTCTGGACTATCTCCACGACAAAGGCATCGTCCATCGGGATCTCAAGCCCGAGAATATTCTTCTTGTCTATTCTCCAAAAATTGCCTACCATCGTGTCGTATTGGCCGACTTTGGAAACTCGGCTGTCCCACGACGTAGTAGGATGGTAACTAATGTAGGAACAGCATGCTACCAAGCACCGTACGTCTTGAAATACATGTTTCGGAGCAAAACGCTAACCAATCATCAGGGAGTTTCTCATGGGATCTCAACTACATACTTCTGCTGTCGACATTTGGTCTTTGGGAGTCGTAGTCCTTCTCCTATTGGTCTCGGGGAATGAATGCGAATTCGCAAAAATCAGCTACAAAACCCAAGAAGATCTTGGGCAATGGCTACAGTCAACCTTTGATGAGGTGAAGAAGCAGCTTTCGTGCAAAAGCAAGCGATTTCTTTGGGCCTGTCTCCAAAAGAAACCAGAAAACAGAATTCGTGCCTTTGATGCCAAGGAGCATGAATGGTTCTGTAGCCCCCAGAAGCACCTGCACTTCTTCCAGCAACTGGATCGCAGAATGACGTTCGAGTGGACACCTCAAAGCGAATTGAGCCCGATGCCCTGGCAGTTGTTGGACGTGGTTGAGACTCGACAAACACCGCAGTTGGTGGAGTCGGCACAGCTTTCGAGCCGATATTTCACCAGCTCAACTCTAGAGCCGCAGCTTTCTAGCGCAACGCACCAGAAAGTTCCAGAAAGCGCATTTGACGTGAAACAGACCGAAGAAGCTCCGCCAGGACCCTGCGGGGACGAGCTAACTCCAACCCCGAAAGTACAGAAGCCCGATATCGACAATCCCATCGAGGCGGCCGGCAGTAGGAACGAGAGCGGCAAAATCTGTCCAAAGGTCGTCCACGCTCCCTGGAAAGGGTTTGTAAAGCCAGCACTGCCCGAACAGTATGGGGCGCGGGCCAACAAAAGAAGGACCGCCAGAGCCAGAGCCCGTGAGGCTTCGCTATTGCCGTTGACTGACCTTCATCGTCACCTAAGTTCTGCCCCCCCCAGACGTCGTCAGCGGCAGCGGGAGATTCTCGCAGAGCTACAAAAGTCCAAGTCCAAATTTTTGACTAACTCTCAATCAATTCTCGAGAGAATATCAGCAGGTGTACCAAACAACTAATTACATGAACGAACTAATAAGTGCTAATGAATGGGACAAAGTTTGGAGGACCGCCTGCACCACGAGCCTAGCTGGAAGGCATTCGAGAGGCGAAGTTGCACTGGGTTTGTGATTATTTGCTGCGAAAGATGGTGCGCCCTATTATCTAAATGTTGCGCCAGTCTTGTTCCTTATTTGCGTGGTGAGTACAGAGCTGTGAGCACAGAGCACGTAAGGATATATAAGGACATGGTTTGATTTGTGTCTGGGAAGTTGCTTGGGACGAGGCGTTATTTGACGAGACTACATGCGTTGATTATTTGGAGCTGGCTGATGATGGTTTGAAAGAGGGGCATGGACGATCCAGGATGGGAGAGGAGGTTGCTATACAATCGACATTTGATAACCGATGAGACTCGAACTAATATGAGTCAACTCAGCCATCAATGGCGATACCATTTGATGCCTTGCAATTGCGTATCAACAGCACCTATTTCAGTGTGCTAACCTTTGACGCCATACCCTTTTTCCATCCTGACTTCTGGGTGTTGCAGTCTCCGTACCACATGGGCAGCGGGAGTATCTTAGGCTGGCCGTCCAACTCTGCTACCTGGGCCCTGGCCTCAACCAGGTCTTCTTCAGTCAGCTCAATGCCTGCAGGCGTACACCATATCTCTTTGCCACCCTCCCAGCACGACGTGAAGCACGGCGTCCCGCAACGCTCACACCGCGAGCACCCGGCGCCAGGACCCCGACGCTGCTTGTACGGCGACGAGACGGTCAGCGCACACGGCAGCTTCTCCGTCTGGCACCGCAGACAGGCCTTTCTCGTCGACTGCAGCACGGGCTTCCGGGGCCGGACGTGTGGGTGCACGGCGATGAGGCTCACGGGCATGCCGTCGACGTAGCGCAGCGGACCGTTCTGGTCGCGATGGTACGCCACAATGGCCAAGGCGTCGACCTGGCGCTCCAGCTCCGCCATGCGATGCTCGTATGCCTCGGCCGTCTCCTTGGCGCGGCGCTGCAGCCCGTGCTTCTTCTCCTCCTCCTTGACCAGCTCGTCGATGAGCGCCCCGAGCTCCTCGTCGGAAACCCGCTGCCGCTGCAACTCTAGCTTATGCTGGCGTGCCTCGTTGAACCGCCAACTGTGCCACTCGTAAATGGCCTTGCGCCGCCGCTCTTTCTCGCGCTTCTTGCGTCGGGCATCGCGCCTGGCCTGACTTCGCTTCTCTGACGCGGCGCGCCGCACTTCCTTTGACGGCCGATTATTCTTGTAGAAGCGGGTGTGCCGCTGGGCAGAGAGGTCGGCGACGATGGAGAGGAGATCGCAGCTGTCCTGTTTCTCTACCGGTCTGGTTACATTGCCAGTTTGATCCTCGCTCACACTCGTAGCGGTTGCTGTGGTAGCTGGGGACATGTTGAATAGAATTGATGTGTAGCCACCGTCAACTGTGCCAGACGTCCATGTATATAAATTGTTTGGGCCTGTTGACTGATCAATACACAATCTTTGACCCTAACCAGGGGACAAAGACGAGACAGCCTCTCGATTCGTTTGGTCTCATCGCTCTGTTAGCTGTAACAAGCCTATGACTGCGTGCCTCAAAGGAACGCATACAAAGCACTTCCTACGTCTCATGACAAAGGATTCCAAAAGCATCATTGCAAACGTGATGACATTCATCCCAATGGACGCATTTCCTGTTGAGAGCTGCAACTCCCAAAAAACTTGGTGACATGGCCATACATGGTAAACCCAAACAGTCCAAAACCTCAGTTTTCCATAGATGAAGAGGGTGTAACTATGCCAAATCCATGTCCCAGCTGCCCAGTTTCCCACTGGGAAAGTCCAACCTCAATCAACGCCAAGGCAGGCTTCTCATGCTTCCATAGTCCTGGAGGGAGGCATAGAATGATCAAGTATAGTGCTATAAAAAAAGCAGACAACAAAGTAACAAAACGCCGACCTATGAGATACCTTGCTTTCTCTGCGTAAAAATAAAAGAATCATGAAACGCCCGCTCCATATGAACTCGTCGACAATTTGCGAGCCTGCTCCTGTGTGCCGCGGGCAAAGTTCCTGTGACGCCACGAAAATCCAAAAAAAATAAATGGTGGCAGCTATAAAACATAACACGAAAACTCGAGCATAATGATGTATAGAGAAGCATGCTTGAGGTAGTGATGTCGTGATATCGTATCCTCGCATCGGCACAGCTCAAGACGAAGACGTATGAGAGAGCACACTTCGAGGAGTGACATCGCCACTGCGCCTTCGTACCCTCTGCTGTTGCTGCGCGAACTGGGTCTTGCTGTTCGCATTGGCAATCATTTGTTGCTTCTTGCGGACAGCGGCCAGACGGCCTGTGATCATTTGGATCACTACACTCAAGTCAGTGTCTGGGCGAGCAAGGAGGGTGGCCAAAGACTTACTCTTTCGTACGTGAGCCTCCTCTTCGCTATCGAGCTCACCACCGACTTCTTTCGCGGCATCCCTACCAGTCTCCCTCCCCGAAGCTAGCTGTTTCCTGTCTGAGCCGTTTTCGTCGTCGCTATCCAGCACTGCCTCTAGCATACGAATCGCCGTTATGTACGAGATCTCGCAACCGGAGAGGTTTTCGTTGGTGACTTCATCAATGGCGGCCGCACGGCTCATTTCCAACGCACGATCGTACATGAGTTTCTCAGCGCTGATTCCAGGCGTTAGGTAGACTTGTTTCGTTACAGACCCTGCTGACGAGGTGATCGATTCGGTGCCTTGGTTTGTTGGATGGCTTGGGTGATCTTCTGGAAGCTGCTTTTGCGCCTCGACCAACTTGAGTCGGACGATTTCGGACTTTTCCAAAACCTCATTGAATCGTTGGCGGACCCATTGAACGACTGCATTGATGCGCTGGATGACCGACTGGGCTGCCGCAGCTGCGACACCGCTGGTTGCTTCGCTGCGGCTCTTCTTTGACCACCATATGCTTGCAATGTCCATGGCTCTGGCGAGCAGAGTTAGAGACTTGACGTAGAGAACAAGGGCTTCCTCGGACAGTGCGACGACAGCCTCCACGGTGAGGCCACCGTCTTCTATCATCGCCTCAATCTGCTCGGCACCACCCAACCCGTGCTCGGCGGATGGTGCTAACGGGACGAGTTGCTTGTACTTCACCTCTGCAAACCCGTATACGCAGTCACTCCTGGTGGCAAACTCTTCAATGGTCTGGGCAGCCCGCCCATCCTCATCGGTAAACTGAGCATTGTTTCCATCTCCGAGTAATCCGGCCGAGGTTGGGATTGGGTAAGCTGGGAATGGCTGGTAGGACGAGGGCGAGGTCGACGGCCCCTTTGCACTTCCACCTCGAAGAGGCGGCACCTTGAAGCCAAATAAGCGTAGGCTGGCATCCTGGATGGCCTTGGAGATGGCGCTGGCTGAGCCGGGACTTGCGGAGAAAGCTTTCTCGTACGATGATCGCCGGTCCTGGCGCCCCTGAGCGACGAGAGCAGTTCGCGAAGAAGGTGTTGGGATCGCGCCGGTGACTGAGGTTGGCGCCCCTTGCTGCGTGTATCTCCGAGTGATGGGACCCTTTCGGGATGGGACAGGGCTTTGAGCGCCTAGTTTCTCGTTTGCCGCCAGTTCATCGGCGAGGGCGTTGACTTCCACGTGTCGTCGCTCAACAACAACATATTCTCGTTCAAGCATCACATCTTGTGCGGCCTTTTCCTCCTCCGTCAAAGAGTGGTTCCCGACAGGTCGCACCTTGCGCGCCTCACTCAAAGGCGCGTTTGCGATTGGCGGACTATTTCGAGTTGCAGCACTCTCACGGTATCTAGGCTGGATTGGAAGAGAAGCCGCGTGGTGAGGCACTGGGCGGCGGATGCCCAGGCCATCCCCAAGTCCCGGTGGCTGATTCTCGGTTCGGGGGCTGCTGGTTGGGTGACGCTGGTCATGGCCGTCGGCAGAGCTGGCAGCTCGAGGAGACTGTTGCTGCGTGTCTCGAGGGGATCGCGAGGGACCGCTTGAACGGGGAGAGCCGTCCCCAGCAGACCGAAGAGCGCGAGGAGACGATTGCAACGCCTCCCCTTGAGATATCGTCTCAAGCTCCTTTGGTTCTTGCTTCACAACAGGCTTGGGGACATCGTCTTCGACCAAGCCAGGAATGTCGCTCGTGACTACAGGATGGCTGAAGAAATTCTCAAAACTGAGACGCTCAACTGGGCTTCTCTTGAGGAGACTCCTAATGAGGGCCTTTAGCTCGGGGCTGATGAAGACCTCCCTCGGAAACCGGATCACGTCCTCGGCAGCCTCAATCTTTCTCAGCAACTCGACGTGGTTTCTAGCCCGAAACGGAGGCCGGCCAGTGGCCATTTCATAGAGAACAGTCCCGACGGACCAAAGATCGGCTTTAGCATCGTAGCGCTCGTAGCGCAGAATCTCTGGGGCCATGTAGAGCGGAGACCCACAGAGGGTGTCGGCCAAGGAGGTCGAGGGTAGGACACGGGCAAAGCCGAAATCGGCTAGTTTCAGCATAGGCAACGAGGCAAGCCCAGACATGGGGATCAGCGAATCTTGGCTGGCCTGCATGATGGGGCGACCTTTTAGATCTCGAAAGGCGTGAGCTGGGAGGAGAAGTAGATTCTGGGGCTTGACATCGCGGTGGACGTAGTTCTTGCTGCGCAGGAACTCGAGGGCGCTAGTTAGCTGCTTAAGAAAGTGGCGGATAATGACCTCGTGAAGGCCGGAATTTGGGGCGCTCGGGTACTTGCGTGCCATGTCGTGAGTAGCGGGATGCGTGGCGAGCTTGTCCCGCTTCTTGATGAATAATGAGAGGTCACCTAGCTCGCAATATTCCATGACGAGGTTGATGTGCGTTGTGGATTCGAGACAGTCATGGAGAGCGACAATGTGGGGGTGTCGAAGTGTCTTGAGGATCTGGATCTCGCCGTAGAGATTCTCGCGGAGCTTCTTATTGAGCCGTTCTAGCTCAACAGATTTGATAGCAACAGCAGCCTTGGTCTCCTACATAATGGCGGTGGTCAGCAAAGGGCTGTACGGACAAGGAAGAAACCGAAACGCCAGGCTGATGGCGATGGATATGGAACGAGTTCGAATACAGCCGTGTGCACATTCACCCTCACCAACAAAGACCAACATGGCGCTGCTGGCAGAGAAACTGTGTAACTCAAAGTGGCCAGATGGGCATGGGTAGCCAGCAGGAGGAGGGGAGTTGGATAAGCCTTACCTTGTGCCAACCCAAGTAGACCTGAGCAAAGCTACCCTTTCCAATCTCTGACCCAATGTTGAACTGCCCGATGGCACGACTGCCCGACCTCCGGGACCCTTGAGAGGTCGACGACTCTTGTGGACCCGCCATGGCTTCCTGGAGGCAGTTGACGGTGGCAGGAAGACAGTCGGGTTGTGCAGCCCTAAGGCTTATAAGCTTCGTGAGGGTTGGGCAATAGATGGGTTCGTCATGTAATCGATAGGCTTGACAGTCGAAAGGTTGGAAAGGAGATGGGGAGACTGAGTAAGGGAGCGGAGAAGCGAGTTATGGGAGTGAATGAGATGGCGAGCGCGGGGGCGGTTGGTATCGAGGTAGTCGGTGAAGGTCGGTAGATGTCCAAGGCTGCGCGGACCCAACGAGGCGCTGGGTGTTTGGAGGTGGAGATGGAGTCGATGCGCCTGCAGGATCGAGAGACACAAGAGGTCAGTGCGAGGGCAACAAAGTCGATCAAGGTAAGGAGGGCAAAGTACAATAGGCGGGCGCCTCGAGAGATGGCATCAAGGGGAAAGGTGGTAGGTGGTAGGTGAGAGAAGTAGAGAGGATAACGGGGGCGTATTGTTTGGTGTGCTACAAGGCCGATGAGTTGGGGCGAAGACGGAGGTTTGTGAGAAGTAGAACAGGAGAAGAGACGGGTCGAGAGAGGAGAGGTAAAGGAAGAAGTAGAGGAAGAGGTAAAGGCAGAGGCACGAGGCGCGCAACAGAGGCGATGGAGGTACCTACCTACAAGAGGCAATGCGATGGGCGACAACGAGTGGACGAGTGACAATGACGAGTGACAGGTAGGGCGACGCGGCAGCGAAAGCGGATGGGGATGGGCAGGTGACTAACAGAAAGCGGCCAAGAAGAGGCGCTGGCGTTTGGCGGCGCGATGCGATTCTCGGGGCGCCGTTGGAAACGGAGATGGAAATGGAAATGGAAATGGGAATGGAAATGGAAATAGGAACAGAAAATGGGCGGTGACGGCGGCGAATGGAAAGGGAAGAGAAGGGACGAGAATGGGCAGCGCGAGGATGCGCAAAGAAGCACAATCAAAGCCGACAGTCAGCAGCAGCAGCAATAGCAGCAGCGAGTCAACAAGGTTCTGACTCGGGGCGATGCTGTCGTCGGGGTCGCGAGGTCAATGTCAATCAAGGTCAATGTCGTCGCTGTCGATGCGCATGCATCTCACTCAAGGTACCTTGCGAGGCCGGCGATGGCAACGCGCTGGTCGGCAGATGGTAGCTGAGTACCGTCTGTTTCAGCGGGCGGTGCGGTATGGGCCAAGTATCTAAATACCGGGGCGCAGGCGGAGGCAATGCAGGTGAGGTACCTGGTAGCTACCTTAGCTGCTGCACGTGCTACAGGCTAGACGGATCAAGCACCAAATAGTGGAAACAAGGGTCTAGGCCGCTGCGCTGTCGAACCAACAATGGACGGAAAGATGTCAAAGGAGAGAAGGGAGTCGTTGCAGGAGAGAGTGAAGATGATGAGGAGTGAATAACGAGGTAGGACGGCGACCGAGGGACAAGAGACGGGGAGGAGAGGGGAAGCTATCAGTTCACGTCTCGACAACGGACGGGGCCTAGGTATGGCTCCCTCCGTGCCTCCCTAGGCCACGGGTACTAGTTATGTACAGAGTGAATACGGGACAGGACAGCCTGGACAGGGCAGGACAGGGCAGGACAGGACTGTTAGTGCAAGGCAACAAGGTACGAAAAGGTGGGTGGGTTTCGGCTTCTGGAAGGGGACTTGTGGATTTGGATGGACGTGGCTGGAGATGGCCACGGGATGGAGACGATGGAGACGGGGAAACGCGACAATTGATGGCGTCACGCAGCGAGAGCCAGAGTAGGTTGTCTTAGTCAAAAAGCAAAAGTCCAGTAAAATCAGCAAAGTCGACCAAGGTACTCGAGTTGCATGTACGTACGGTACAGATACTGCCTGCGTGACCAGGCAGACAGGCATATGGACGGACCTGGTATGTGCATACCGTCAAGATCCGACTCCCTGGATTCTACAGAATACAGAGTACATGGCGGATATGATGAAATGCCCCGGCAGACACGCGTGCCTGTACCCACCATGGACCATGGGATACGCAATCCATACAGAGTTTCGACGTGCAAAGGACTCCCGAGCATGTATCTATGTACTCGGTAAGGTATCCGTGCGGACGGATGTACCGGATGGGATGGCGCTCGCAGCGCGTGGGAGTGGGAGCTGTCGGCCTTGGTTCCCCTGATGACACCGACATGCGCCCAGGCTCGTGCTGGGGCCTGGTGATTGGCGGTTGGGGAATCGCGGGCTTGTGACGCAGAGCAGAGGCAAGATATGGCCATCCAGGCACCTCGAGTTGAAGTCGCCCGATGCCGCCGACTGTTGCCATCGAGTTGATGACTGATGAGACAGCGCCAAAAGGCGGGGTCGACTCCAGCACTCTGGGGCCTGGAGTCTGGAGTCTGGAGTCTGGAGCCTGGAGCAAGTCATCTCTGTCAAACCAACAACCCAACCAAGTAGTCCGGGCAGACAGATAGCCCCAGCCATGCTTCATGCGAGCACGCAAGCAATCCATGCAACTGACTGACTGTAGCCTCAGCCCCAGGAGTGTAACTACAGTGTTGCACAGGGCCGCCGCGCTAAGCAGCGCCCCGATAAGGCGTGAGCTGCCGTGTCTTGCCTGTGAGCGCCCACATCCACAAGTGCATGTAGATCTACATGCACTGGGCCACTGCATCCAACGCTACTGCGTCCCTGACTGGATGCACCCGAGCATCCCTGGAGGCTGGCCGTTATCAGACAGGGACAGACGGCTCCAAGCCAAGGGTCATGAATCAGCGCGGGACTCGGCTGACCGATAAGACATCCCATCGTCGTTGGGTCTGAGACGATAAGAATAGCCATTCAGTTCGAGATTCCAGGCACACTGGAATGCTTCAGACTGCTTCCGCTATCTTATCTACAGTTCCATCTTTGACCCAAGTAGATATTTGAGTGGGTGGTCGCCGAGTCAGTCAGTCAATGGTGGTGTTGCCAGGCCTCGTCGCATCATAAATACTACGGGGCTATCTGTAGAGGATGACCGCCACTTCAGTATCGCCCAAAACAGCCATCATATTTCATATCTAGGAACCTACCCATCTACCTCTAGGCAAAGCAAGACGTCGGTGAGTTAGCGCGGCTGCGATCGTCTGTCTGCGAAATGCCAGGGGCACCTTTACAAGATGAGTGAAGCAGCTGTCGCTATGGCGAAATCACAACTGTATGGCGCAAGTGTCCGTGGCCATGATGGAACGAGCCAAGCTATCTTCGTCTGTGGAATCGAGTGCTTCTCCTGACACACTCCAAGGTATCCCGCCGGGGGGATGGACATGGCCTGTTTACCGTTGTTTCTTGGCGTTTCCCCTGTGAGGGTCTCCTTAGTTATCTCTCGGTCTGAAGAGGTCGGCACGACAGCCTTGTACATCATCTGCCGTTGCTTCTTCAGGCTACCCGGAGGGATCGACGGAGCATTGTGACGACTAATATGGGCCACTATCCCCAACTTATGTAGGTACTTGATAGACGATACAGATGCCTGATGGGCGTGCATTGGCTCTGTACTGTGCATATACCTGTCGTACTGCCTGGTGTTTTTGCTTAGGTACCTAGGTAGGTACCTGCAGGGGACGGGACGGGAAATATGGTTTCAATCGTGGCAGAGCAACAGCCGCGAAACATGACGAGACCGCGGGCCTCAAATCCATAACACAAGCCAAAACAGCTTCGCGGTGCATGGCGGTCCGTCTGAAGCCGACATGCGCTGGCATCACTTGATTGCCTTGCTCATCTCTGGGGACATTGGATGGATGAATGGTGCAAACGACGACCGACCCCTCTCGATTTGGAGGCGACATGCTCGGTCCAACCACTTTGCGCCATCAGCACCATACTCACGTATTGATTCTGACTGTACTTACAATACCTACACACCAAGCCAAACGTTTATCCGCCCGCCGCATCTGTTTGCTCGGATCCTCATGAACCACTGATTCCATCCACGGACGAACAATGGCCAAATCACCTGATGATGGATACCGAGGTACCCTTCCCATGCTTGGCCAACCGCTCCAGCACGTGCAGACAAGCAGCTTTCGCTTCCTCTCCTCCTCCATCGTGTCCTGCCCAACGAGCCAACCTGCATGCTTCAACGTCACCAATTCCATCTACATACATGCTCTGGTAGCGTCATCTTGACACTGCGTGGCCGTGGCTTGTACTTTAATCGGCTCCCAAGGTTCGCAGCCCAAGCAGACATGCCGTACTAGCAGCTATTGTTTGCGTCGCATCGCATCGTCGGCGCCTCGCTTTGAGTCACACCCGCCCACCCTCCTCTGCACTCTGTATGTACATACAGCTTGGCTGACTATCCTGGCCAGTTTCATCCTCGCGCCATGTACAAGGGCGGAAACCCGGTTGTCCTCGATGCAACAGGCTGGCCACCCTTGCGTCCGCCGTTCATGTGAGCGACTACCTACATCCAAGAGCGGCTGAGAGATGAGCCATCCGTATCGTGTCCACCCGCTAATGCACATACCGTTGACGCTCATCATCGCCGTCAAGTATAAGCCCGCCGTCGGGTTCATACTGTGACTTGTAGATGACCGGCCAGGTATGGGGCATACGTAGATCAAAATACCCCGAGCAGATCCCCCGAATGCAAAGAAACATCTTACTCGCTCCCCCAAGATAGCCCCTCAACGACTCCTTGATGTTCTGCGTAGCCCTGCCTCTTGCATCTTGAGTACTTACTTTTCTGCCAACCAACACGCCTCGCGACTGCATGCAAGACTCAGGCCAAGACTACTGCTGCGATAACACCTCGACTGTCTAGAGTACAATGTCAGCTGGCTCCTGTAACACAGACGTTGTGTTTGAGTTGACCACAAAATCCAATCTCACAAGGGACTGGTGTCACAACAACTTCCACGTGGTAGACTCAGTCATCGAGCCGGCAACTGCAATATTCCAAGAGCTAATCGCCATCTGATGGATTAGAAGAATGTGCTTCAACAGCAGTTACACATTGCACCATCAGCTACGTCTAGTCCCGCCTCCGTTTCCCCTCGAGGTAGGCCTGAAACTGACGGCCGACTTGCAGTCACGGACCAAAGTCAGTAAAGTTGCCTGGTCGTTGCACAGAGACTGATTTGCCTAACGAATCTGGTTCATGCCTAGAGAGGCGACAAGATCCTTCCACAAGACAGCCCAAGCAAATTCTCCATTTCCTGCGCAATTCCAAGACCTACTAGCATACACCTTGACCACATTGCTGCCTTTCATACGAGAGGTCATGCCATTGGACTGAGCTCTTATACAGTCTACAGCTACACACAGAATCAAATCCACCACTAGTGATATAGACTCCCCAACTACATATACGGTTCCCTAGTTTCTTCTTATGAATCGTCTTCTTCGGGCTAGGAGACTATAACAGAGGAGGGCGTGCTCCTGAATCAGAATGGTTGCAGAAGTATAAGGGTGTTCGTTTATAACAATTTTGGAGCCATCTAGCAGGTCAGTTACTTGGGTAATGCTCGACAACACTTCAGTTCCATTCCCCTTTTGTTCTTGGTTGATCAAACAAACTCGGCAAACACTCTCGCCATAGTCAAGTCTCAATCAATAAAACAACCTCGCCTCCAACAGCCGGATACCTACTATATAGTACCCCCGACTATCCCTAATCATCCTTTCGTCAATCTGAAGACCGACAAGATGGAATCGAACGTCAGGCTTCACTCAGACAGGCGGATTGACTCAATGTAGAGTGTTTTCGCAAATTGTCGTACGCTAAGGCGGATATCGCATCACGAGGGACCTAGGCAAACGGTTTGATGTCTTGATCTTTAATTCATCTCCTTTTCAACTCGTCAAGGGTATCCAAGCAGTGTACAACGAACTGGCACCAGTCCCAATCCTCGGATGAGGCACACACCATCCATGCCATCCGTAACCAAATTAAATAGACCAGAGTGATCAGAGGTATCTATGCGTGTCTAGTTTCGTTTTCGTCATGAGTTGTCTCGGAGCCATGTTTATGGTCGTTCCTAAATCAAGCATCATCTCGCTCAGAGCTTTGGTTGGGGTTCAAATTCGTCATCTGTTTAGTGACCCTTGGCCTTCTCGACCGTGGGAAGCTCCTTGATCGCCTCGGTGATGATTCTCAGTCCATTGCGGAGCTCATCCTCGGAGATGACCAATGGAGGAGCGAAGCGGATAATATCGCCATGAGTTGGCTTGGCCTGCGCAGAAGACAATGTTAGAATGCGACTTAACTGATGCACACGTTATTTCGACTTACCAAAAGGCCCTTGCCCTTGAGCAACAGGCATAGGTCCCACGCGGTACGGCCGGAGGCAGCGTCCTCATCAATAACAACCGCGTTGAGCAGACCCTTGCCACGGATGACCTTGAGAATGGGGTTGTTGAGCTTGGCCAGCTCGTCGCGGAAAATGTTGCCCAGTCGCTCAGCCTTGGCAGTAAGATCTTCCTCCTCCATGATTTCAAGAGCGCGGATGGAGACGGCACAGCCCAAGGGGTTGCCACCGTAAGTGGAGCCGTGGGTTCCGGGCTCGACTACCAGCATGACCTCCTTGCTGCTGAGCACACAGCTCACAGGGTAGAGACCGCCAGAAATGGCCTTGCCGAGCGTCACCATGTCGGGCTTGATACCAGCCCACTCGGAACAGAGCATGCGACCAGTGCGGCCAATGCCGGTCTGGATCTCGTCGCAAATGAACAAGACGTTGTGCTTCTTGCAAAGTGCCTGGACATTGGCGAGGTAGCCCTCGTCGGGAACGACAACACCAGCCTCGCCCTGAATGGGCTCGCAGATGAAGGCAGCCGTCTCCTTGCCATGAGCTTCGAGAACAGCCTCGAGATCGGCAATGTTGTTATATCGGATCGGGGAGCCGGTTGTGGGGTTGGTCGCGCCAATGTTGGGGACGTAGGGGCCATAGTTCTCCCTCGATTCGGGGTCCATCGACAGAGTGATGGCCATCATCTAGCAACAGGGCAAACAGAGGTTAGTTTTCAAGGAATGCTACACGTACTCTGCCAGGCAAGAACTAGAAAGAGAACTCACAGTTCGACCATGGAAGTTGTCTGAAGCGCCAAAGATGAGCGCCTTGTCCTGCGGAATCCCCTTGACCTTGTACGCCCACTTGCGGGCAATCTTGATGGCAGTCTCAACGGCCTCTGCGCCAGTGCACATGGGCAGAACCATGTCATAACCAAAGACCTGGCGGACCTTCTCGGCCCACTTGGGGAAGACGTCATTGTGGAAGGCTCGGGAGCTTAGAGTCAAGCGGCCGGCCTGCTCAGTCAGGGTCTTGACAAGCTCAGGATGGCAGTGGCCCTGGTTGACGGCACTGTAGGCGGAGAGGAAGTCGAGGTATTGACGGCCTTCAGGGTCCCAGACATTGACGCCCTCGGCGCGAGAGAAGACGACGGGCAGTGGGTGGTAGTTGTGGGCAGCATATTCATTCTCGGTAGCAATGGCGCTCTCGGTGGACGAAGAGTGGAATCGCGACATGGTTGCGACGTGTTTTGTCGGGATAAAGCTGGTGGTGCCGAGGGTGATGGTGGCGGCGCGAGAGGCGGGGTGAAGAGGGGAGGGAGAGTTGGGATGGAGGAGCCCAGGAACCGATTAGATAAGGTACAAAGGGTGCCGCTCTTTTCTACTTGAAGCGGAAGGGAGCAAAGTGGAATGAGATGTAGTTATGAGAGTAAAGGGCGAAAGATGCAAGTTATTGAAGATGGGCATGTAGTTATGACAGGACAAGAACAGATGCACCGGGTTGGAGTCGGAATGGCGCCGTTCTTAAAGGCGGACCGGGATGATTGCCCGAGTAGTGGAGACGCCGTGGACCCATGGAGTTGAACGAAGAAGCATGACAAGCGCCGCAATACCATCATCTTGAGTGATCATGTGAGTCAGGTTCGGCAGTACGAGGACTGCGGGCGCTGGCAGAGACGTTGGCGTTAGGTAATTATTACTGCACGAGCATGCATCCATCCCAAGGCTCATGGGGCATTCTCGTCGACACTATACCCCTAAGTGCAAGTGGCAGTGAGGCGAGGTGGGCGAGGCCAGTGCCGGCGTCATGGGCCATGGCCACGGGGCCGAATGGGCCGAATAGGCCGTGAGAAGCCGGACATGACTCGGGCCGCGGCGGTTGATGCTGGCTGGTCCGGTTGTATGGGGATGAGATCAAGTTTGTTGGATTGGGAAAAACCGAGGGAAGAGGAGATAATAAGACATGACAAACCGATGGAAAGACTACTTACAGCCACCTGCGAGCTGCCAGCCGCTGCCAGCTGCTGCCAGGCGGCCGATACTGTCTAGGCCTGCCTCATTCGGGCCTAACGGCTCCTCTCCGCCAGCAAGAGGCTCCAACGCAGCGGGTTTGGCTTTTGGAGGGGGAGGGGCCAAAGGGGCCCAACTTACAAGGGGGAATGGGGCCGAGAAACCTGGATCTGGGGTTTCGTCCCCTCCAGGCACCAATCACGACCAATGAGAGGCTGGCTATTTGAATGGCATGGAGATGCAGCCGTTGTTGCGGTTTCCTTGGAATTCCGTCGTCTACCGACTCGTGCACACGCTGTCCAAGTTGTCTCACTCCAGTCGTCGAGTCTTGATGATAAAGGTCAAGTAACTACGGTTAGTTGATACCTGGGTACCTGTCCTGCATCACATGTATCCTCTGTAATTGAGGTGCAACAGCCTTGCCTCGAGAGCGAGGATAGATTTGATGGAGACCCAATTGAAGACGGCTTCTACCTTTAACCAAGGTAACAGAAAAGAGAAAGAAGCAAAACGTTGAAGAACCGTGACTTGGATAAAATGGAAACACATTTGACTACCACTTTGAGGTCAACGACTTCAACCAATTTAACTCTGCATATGGAGTATTTCCCCAAACCCCCAGTCACTTAACCGAGCACTGCCTTGAATTCTGCTAGCAGCAGCAGCTCTTGTAAGTAGGTAGGCATGATGCGTTTCGGTGAACAAGTCATGACGCTTCACCAAGACATCAAGGTAGTTACCCCGGCTTTCTCATAATCTCGGTAACGGTGCCATCCCTGTTCTACCAAGTACCAACAGGGCTCTCAAGGAACTCGCCGAGAATCTCTCCAGCACTGTCCACCCATTGGCGGATTTTGCGATCGGTTCAACGAAAGAGCTGGAGTATATGATGTTGTGGTTGATGAGTGCTCATGAGCGAAAATACTCCATGGCAGTACCAATTCCAAGCCTACACATGCGGAGAGATGAGCAGATTTCAGAGAATATAGACAAAATGGAAGCTGGATGAGCCTTGATAGGACATCCCGTCTTTTCTTACCTGCCATCTTCAAACATCAGCGTCGCCCAGAAAGAAAATGCAATTCTTTGACAAAGCATCGAGGTTTGCCTCCCAAGTGGTCCACCAACCTCGACCAACCAAAGTACAGACTGGGTTTGCCAAGTCAGATCTGTCGCCAACGGCTTCACATCTGAGTTTATCAGGAGATTGAAATCAGTGGAACAAATCACGACTAACTGAAAAGCAGCAGCGAGAGCGACTGAAGCTGGCCTTCTGGAGCATGAAAAGCACACACGTGGGCTCGACAAAGATGGAACCCCCACCTTGTGGTAAGCTTATTGTTAAGTCAACTGCCCCACGACGATGCCGGTCCCTTTTCCAATTTCCTGTATTAACCTTAATCCCTAGCGCATATCTTTGACTCCTTGCTCTGAAGCGTGAGCTTGTGCCTGAAGACAATCAAGACAACTGCCTAATTTCGACACCATCAATCGAGAGATGAGGCCATCAGAGCGGCCTCGGTAAGCTATTAGAGGCAGGTGTTGCCTTTGCCAAGGTCACACTTGGACTGTCTTGTAGTAGGTGGCGGAAACTCCCCCGACTGCTTAATTTCCGTAATGCATCCTGCATGCAACCAGCCGGTAGATCTCGACGACCTGGCAATCCTCGTCTCATTGCTGAAGCGATCCCCACGTGGGTTCCTCAACTCCAGGTTTGGCGTGATCCTTTGAGGCGAACCCTTGCTGGCCAAGACATGATGTTCACGGCCCTTTACTCCCTGGGGATATAGTCTCTCCCGTAGTCACTGATCGCTAGGAACGCCAGTCAGTCTTTGACCTTGCTGGTCCAGTCTTGGCAGGAGAAGCAGACAGCAGACATCCTGGCCCTGGGACAAGCATCTCGCAAGGCGTGGAGAGAGGCACGTGTAAAAGATTATTCGTCGTGGGCTCATCGCCAGAGCGTACAAGGTGGCATGCGGGCGTTGACAATTCGAGATCGCTTGCATGCAGCACTTACGAGAAACCGAAAACATGGAAGGAAAGCTTTCGCGTCTTGCTTCTGAGAGGTATATAAGATGCCTCCCTCGATGATCTACATGCTGTGCTTCTTTCAGTAACAGCCCATCTCACTCCAGTCTCTCATTCTCACTTCAAACCTACCTGTTGCCGACTCGTTAGGCACATTCTCAACATGAAGGTCTCAGCTGTTGTTGCAGGCGCTTGCGCGCCTCTGGCTCTTGGTGCTATCAAGCCCAAGAACTTCATCTTTGTCGTTCCCGATGGCATGGCTCCGGCTTCTGTCACCCTTGCCCGGACTTACCTGGCCATGCTCGAGGGAGGCAGCCCGCAGTCTCCCAACATTCCTTCCATCGCCATTGACATGACCGTGAGTTTCCTGAATATGAAAAGAGAAGAGTAAACGGTTGCGCTGACAAGAAGAAAGCCTGTCGGCAACGTCCGCACCCACTCGAGCAACAACCTTGTGACGGACTCGGCTGCCGCTGGTACTGCCCTTGCCGCCGGCTTCAAGACCGAGAACGGTGCCATTGGTGTTCTGCCCAACGGCCAGCCCGTCGGCACCATCCTTGAGGCTGCCAAGTACGAGGGCTACCTGACGGCTCTGGTCGTCACCTCGTAAGTCATTCCTACGAACCTGGCCGTGTCCAGCTGTAGCTAACCCGATGAAAGGATCATTAACCATGCCACTCCTGCTGCCTACTCTTCCCATGTTACCAACCGTAACGACCTTGGCGCCATCGCCGCCCAGCAGATTGGTCACTCCCACCCCCTGGGACAGAGTGTCGATCTCTTGCTTGGTGGTGGCCGATGCTACTTCAAGCCCAAGAAGGAGAATGGCTCTTGTCGTACCGACAACACTGACCTGTTCCGCTATGCCAAGAAGAACGGTTACTACGTTGCCCAGAACCGCACTCAGTTTGACAAGCTGAAGCTCGGCAAGGGCAAGATCGACCTCCCTTACCTCGGTCTCTTCAACGACAACGATCTGAGCTACGAGGCCGATCGTCGTCTTCAGCCCAAGGATGAGGCTGAGCCTTCGCTGAGCGAGATGACTCAGACCGCGCTCAACTCGCTCGAGCGCGCCTCGCGTGGAAAGAAGCGAGGTTACTTTATGATGGTTGAGGCGTAAGTACCGGCTTTGAACTCCATATCTGTCCGTCATCCGCTTCAAGCCCCTAACCGTATCCAAGGTCCCGCATTGACCACGCCTCTCACGCGTCTGACCCCGTCGCCCACCTTCACGATGTGCTCGAGTACAACCGTGTCATTGAGACCATCACTGAGTGGATTGACGATCACGAGGATACTGTCATGATCTCCGTTGCCGACCACGAGACTGGCGGAATCACGCTTCCTGGCGGCTACGACCCCCGTCCTCTGCAGAAGGCCGAGCACTCGACCGACTACTGGGGCACGCTTTGGGATGAGCACAAGGGGGACAAGCGTACCTACCTTGTCAACGATATCCTGCCTGCTTACGGTGTCACCAACCCCTCCCGCGCCGCCATTGACAAGATCCTCAAGGGCAACTTCAAGACTGAGCTCGCCAACGCTCTCAACGCCCAGATTGGCATGGAGTGGTCTACGGGTGGTCACACCGCCGTCGACACGACTCTCTACGCCTACGGCGCCGGCAGCATGGGCAAGAAGCTCAAGTCTGAGCTGGCTGGCAGCCACGACAACACCGAGATCCCCCGCTACATTGAGAAGATTCTCCGGGTCAAGATGGACAAGATCACCAAGATGCTCCGCAAGAACTGGGACTAAAGGTGTAAAGAGCTGGCGGACACTCAAGTATGGATTTTCGCAAAGACCAATTTCCTAAAGTAATATTTCTTGTATAACTATATATTTGAGAACTAAGTGGTCACTGGTCTGAAAGATGGGTGGGGTTTGCGGGCTCGTACCCGAGGATCTCACCGTCTCAAGTACTCCGTAGATGGCCATCTTGTTGATCAATGGAATTTAGTATCAGCAAAGACATGCCCGTGACCCACACTCTTCTGTTCAGACCGAATCGATGTCGGGTGTATCGTTTCCCTGGATTGTGGGAGCAGTGCTGTCTGAGTCTAGAAGTCTGCCTCAAGCATAGGCACGCAGTAACCTGGATATATCATTATGTTCAAGACGAGACGAGCAGACCACTATAAATAGATGATATCCACTCATGCTCAATCATCCGGATGAAATTCCAATATGCCTGGTGATGCATGAATCAACTCGTGCCAGCAGGTGACAGCGGCTTCCATAATGAAAGAAAGGAAAGAAGCATCGTGGAGTGGGGCAGCTGCTGTGCTTTCATCACCATTAACCAGGCAATTGCCTGTTTGGTTGCTTGGACACGCTCCTGCCATACCGGTCGCGCAGCGGCTCTGCCCAATCAGCGGATGCGCTGGTCCAAAAACCCCACCGCTCTCAAACATCCCAGACCCACACGGCAGCGTTTCGTTTGGTTTGCGATGGCTTCATTGGATCGAGCGACTACAGCCCAATATGTACGTATGGCATCAAGACTAAAGGCCTGGCAAACGGGATGATGCGCTCACGCACGGTTCAACCCAAGAAAGCAAGGAGGGATGGGGATCAGGGCGGCTCGTGTCGATCTCGGACTGGCCTGATTCACCATTTGCCATCTACCGCCACCACCGGACTCGCCTTGTCCTCTCCAGATGCGGCGAGCGACGTGGATGCTTCGTCTGCAAGGGGCCACCGGCTTCGTTTCAGCTGTCGTCCTGCCTATGCCTGAAACCACAATGCGCCGTGTCTTGTGCGATGTGCGGACGACACTTGTCTCCCTCGCCTCTCCCCTCTTTGTCTCTTATTTCTTCTTGATTAGAACTGCTTGCTCACCTGTAAAATCGAATCACCATTGTCGACGACACGATCAAGCAACTGAACTCGTCTTATTCACGTTCACATCCGTCTCCCAGATCTCAGCAACGGCAGGCTCTGACTTGGCTGCATCATTGAGCGTGCGTCTCGGCCCCCTTTGTCATCGCGTCTTTCCAGCAGATCCTTTGTGGAGCTGGCGACGTCTTAAAAGGCAGTCCTCGCGATTGTCTTTGACCCAATCTTCGCCTTACCGACAACCCGCACACGCTTCTTTCTCTCACTATCAAACAAGAAACGCCGCCATACACCTCCAATGGCCAACGTTCTCGCAGGCTTATGGCCTCATGTGGCCTGGATGCTGCTCGCCGCTGGACATGCAACCGCAGCCATGACGCTGTCAAACCTGGATGCGCCCCAACTTCACACCCCTCTCAAGTGTCACGACGTGTACAGGACCCCCTTGTACGGATGTCAAAAGTCAACCATCGAACATGGCATCTGCTCGCGACACTGCAGGGAGTCGTTGCGCGACACGGAGAACCTGATACAAGTCTATTGTCAGGACGTAAAGGCACCCGAGGATACATTTATATACAAGGCGCAGCAGGGCGAGCTGGTGGATGTGCTATGCTGGAGAGAGGACGGCGATGTCGACTGGAGAGATGACGAGAATGCCGAGCCCAGCACGACATGGGCACCTTCGACCATTATCATATCCTCGGCCGTTGACATGTACACGGATGTCCCAAAGTTCTCGGTCGGCGATGATACGACGACTACAAAGACGCACAGCGAACCGGAAACAACCAGCGAATCCAAGTCTAGTTCCGAAGCGCCCTCAACGACTGAGAGCGTCGAGCCCACCGAAACAGAGACTGATGATGTGCTGTCAACACTGGACCCCATCACGGTGACGATACCGCCCCATAAGAGTGAATCGACGGCTTCGTCTGAAGCTCCGGAGCGTACGTTGCTACCCGGCAGTGGAGGTGGGAGTCCAGGCGACTTTGTCAATACCAGCGACGGCCACTCAACACGGTCATCCCCGACGGTGCATATAATTGGAGCCATGTCGATGGTAGGGATGGGTCTGATGATGCTGCTGCTGCACTAGAGGTGACCTCAAGGAAATTGGGCAAAGGCGATTTGAACAAGTTTGGAGTTGTGAAGTATAATACTGGCACTATGCCATCTTTGCTGTTGAAGATTTGGAGGAAGCAGTTGTCTGAGTTGTCTGAAGGGTGGTTTCAGCCCATGATGCATGGCAACGCAGTGCCTTGAATATCCAACAAGGGTATCTCTGCACGGCGCAAAACGATACTTGCGTAGAAACCAAATAGAAATCATGATGCAATCTGAATTGATGCTGTAACCAAGCAATGATGGCACTGTCGCTCACAAAATGGTCTACTTCTAGTCATTATTTGCACTACCTGGTGCGAGAAGTGTGAAGACGTGCTCTTGGCGACCGGGAGCTTGTCTGCGCCAATGCGGGGGGCGTTCTCGGCATCTTGGCTCTACACCAAAACGTTGGCGTGGCCAAGACTGCCCAAGAGATTTCCAAGAGATCCAATCGATGCAGCTAGGGATGTTGGAAAACAAGGGTCTTTTGACGTGGATGTAAACGTTTTGGCGAAGGCATATCGAGAGGTCAAGCAAAACAATGGCGGTAGTCGGGAGAGCAGACGGCCACCATCAACATCATCTGCGGTTGGATGTCTGACTCGGCTTCTGAAGGGATCAACAAGTACCTCACCAAGTGCCTGCTTACACTTTATACGTACATTACCAAGATTACCTGCCTTGGACCACCTGGTCAAGCATTTGCAACTGCGCGTGCCAGATAGTGAGCAAGCGTTGGGCACGAAGCATCGGTGATGAGTCTGGTCCACTTGGTAAAAGCGACACACTCCAAATGCCGTGGAAGACTGTGGACGAAGTAAAAAACCACTAGCACGAGAAACAACCAAGGGAGAGATGGCCTCGGTGGTGGCGGCAGTGGCGGCGACGGTCTCAGTCCTAACCCCTAGGCCCATCGTCGACCCCTGCCTGGCACGGCACCTCGGGTTGCTCAAGATGGGATGCAGAGTCGAGATTGTGTTTGGATTATGCTTAATTCTGGCTCGTCCGCAGGTGCTGCTGGTGTGGCACTCGAGCACTGCCGCGGCAAATGGATGGCGGCCAGAGGATGGACGAAGGCCGAGTGGGAATAGTAGACTGCCAAGCCGGAGGAACTGGGATCTGGACGTTGGCTGACGTATATGTGCATGTTTTTCTCGGACTGGGGATGAGAACATGGACGAGGCGATTGGTACGGAGCACCGCTGGAGAAAGAACAAGAGCCCACTTGCAAGGGATCGACGGCTATTACAACCATCTGCATCGTAGCTCTGCGCCTGAAGCAGGCTTCTTTGCGCCGATGCTACCGTGGCTTGGCCGACAGGCTGGCACGATGACGAGGTTTCTTGACTTGTGGTTGGAAATACCAGTAAACACACACGCACGAGTTGGAAGACCTTGATGACACGGCCCCGAGGTCGGTTGATATAGATCAACCATATCGTCCAGGGGGGCCAAGATGAGGGGGATCCATGTCCATCTCTCTGCAAGGCGAGCGGACGATGCTGCTTTAACAGGGGCCGGCTTTCGAACCCGACCTGGGCACGTGCCGAAGGGCCACTGAGACAGGATGGAAATTCGTCCAAATGGGCATCCATGCATTGGCGGGGAATTGGAGAGCAGCGCATTGCTCACTTTCCACTTGCTGGGTTCTGTCGTCTTGCCGGGGCTTGGTGTTGTGATGGTGTGTTGCTGAGGTTCCAGAGGTTCCAGGCGGTCCAGACCAAAGTGACAGGCATTGGGGACAGGGGTCAATGTTTTCCTCTTGGAGTTGGCTGAGATGGCAGAGCCTCCAAGTCGTCACCCGTCTTCTCCAATAGGGTCGCTCCATGGTATCAATCTCTTTGCAATTGCCCGCCGCAGCATTGCCAACAGCAACAGCAACACCAGCTCAATTCAACTCGACGACTCAACCATCGTCTTCTGTCAGCACCCACGGCTAAAAGCAGCACTGCAGCCGTGTTCCACTTGGGGCGGCTTGGCGTTCTTGGCAGCGTGGTCGCTCTCCAGACGCCCCCACCCGCCATGATTGTGTACGGATACTGCCTGCAACAATGTTTAAACGACCTGTCCCCGGCTTGTTTTCTTTTCCTGTTGCTTCTCCGTTGCCCTTTTCCAGCCTCTTCTTCGTCTTCTATTCTTTTCATCTCCCGTGGCTGGCGACTGAGCTGAGTCCTTGTTCTCCAATCTTCTTCTGCTGCTGGTGCCTCAGACACAGCACACGCGTAGGTACCTACCAAGCCTTGGCTGCCCGGTGACGACCTCGCCCGTACCCTGTGTAACTTTGGCGATTCAACCGTTAGCTCGCTACACCCGCGAAACGACTATCCAGCCTTAGCCTCTGCTACTCTTTTTCTTCCTCTTCCTCTTCCTCTTCCTCTCCCTCTTCCTCATAGCCTTACCATCCTCGACGCGCTCTCTCCTCCTCCGGCTGGATGCCTCGGCCGTCTCTCTCGGCCTATCGCTGCGACTTGAATTGATCGCCACGACCTGGACATCTTTGCGACAACGAGCCGCCATCCTACCCGCCCTTTTGTTCTGGCGATTCCGAGACATAACCCGCCCACCGCCCTCGCTGTGTTCATGTCCAACTCCGTTCGCGGCCGATCGTTAGCGACCTGAGAAGCGAGAGCCAGACCGCTCGGGGTCGTAAGCTCCGGCCTCGAGGTGTAAATCTCCTCTTGCACGACAAAGGCCCCCAGTACTAGCAATTGCCCACGGGCATCAAACATCAGCCACCATGGCCTGGCACCACCTCGACATCACCAAGCCGCATCTGGTCTATGTCATCCTCGGCGGCTTCACCACCCTCTTCATGCTCTGCTCCTCCGTCATCAAGGAGCGCATGTACATTGGTGAAGCCACCGTTGCCACCCTCTGCGGCGTCATCTTCGGCCCCCATGCCGCCAACCTCATCAACCCCAACGAATGGGGCAGCACCGACATTGTCACCGTCGAGTTCTCCCGCATCGTTCTCGTCGTCCAGTGCTTCGCCGTCGGTGTCGAATTGCCCAAGTTCTACATGGAGAAGCACTGGCGCTCCGTCGTCTTCCTGCTCGTCCCCGTCATGACCTTTGGCTGGCTTATTGTCAGCCTCTTCATCTGGTGGATGGTCCCGCCCCTCGACTGGCTCGACAGTCTCGTTGTCGCTGCCTGTGTCACTGCTACCGATCCCGTCCTGGCCTCTTCCGTTGTCGGCAAGGGCAAGTTTGCCAAGCGAATCCCCAAGCATTTGCGAGATCTGCTGTCTGCCGAGTCCGGCTGCAACGACGGCATGGCCTTTCCCTTTGTCTATCTATCGCTCTATCTCATTCAGTACAAACGCAACGCGGGAGACGTCAGCTTCAACTTTGTCGTCATCGTCATCCTGTACGAGTGTATCTTTGGTGCCGTCTACGGATTCCTAATTGGCTACATTGCCCGCCATGGCATCAAGTATGCCGAGAAGCGCGACTTGATTGATCGCGAGAGTTTCCTCGTCTTCTACTTTGTTGTTGCTCTCTTCTGCGCCGGTTCGGGCAGTATCTTGGGACTTGACGACCTTCTGGTCGGCTTTGCTGCCGGTGTCGGCTTCTCCAACGACGGTTGGTTCGGCGAGAAGACGGAGGAGTCGCACGTCTCCAACGTTATTGATTTGTTGCTCAACTTGACCTACTTTGTCTACCTTGGCACCATCATCCCCTGGGAGCAGTACAACAACGGCGTTGAGGGTCTCAAGGCCTGGCGCCTTGTGGTCATTGCCATATTCGTCCTCTTCTTCCGTCGTATCCCCGTCATGCTGGCGCTCAAACCTTTTATACCTGACATAAAAACGTGGCGCGAGGCCCTCTTTGCAGGCCATTTCGGACCCATAGGTGTCGGCGCAATCTTCGTCGCCATTCTTGCACGTGCAGAGTTGGAGCATGGTGAGCCCGTGCCGTTGGCTGAGATGCCACCCGAGGGCTCACCCCACTACTCCCTCATCTACTTGGTCTGGCCCATTGTCACGTTCCTCGTCATCTGCTCGATCCTCGTTCATGGTTCTTCCATTGCCGCCTTTACCCTTGGCAAGCGAATCAACACCTTGACCCTCACCATGTCCTACACCCAAGGTCCAGAAGACGGCCCGTCTTGGATGAATAGGCTACCGAGGATTTCTTCTCAATCCAGATCCCAAGCAAGGACTTCCGAGACGTCGCTCGACGAATACAAGCAGCCGCAATATCCTCCAGGCACTTTGGCGCCCCCGAATGGTCTCCCCTACGAGCACTTGCTGCAGCGACAGCGCGACGAAGACAACACCGCCCACGCTGGAAGTCGTGCCTCGTCGCTTGTGTCGAGGAAACGCAAGCATAAGAAGTGGGATAATGGAATCGGCCCAGGCGGCCCTGTTACCCAGTCTGCCATCTTCCCTCAGCGACAGTCGTCGATCACGCCGCAGCCCACCACCGAGGTGGACGAGAAGGGGCAGGCATCCGCCTCTCCCCGCGATAACACCGATTCCACCACGCTCACGCCAGAGGACAGTCGCAAGGACCGTGACGCAGAGAAGACGGAGGAGTCGGGTGAGAGCCCGAGTGAAAACTCCCAGACAAACTCTACTCCGAGACGGCACGTTGAAATCTATGATGAAGGCGACAATCTCGTGTTTGAAAACAAGGATGGCGATGTGATTGGTGTTCAACCCAGCGGTCATGACGAGCCAGGAGAGCTTCCGGCACCCGCAACTGCTCCCACCAAGGCCGAGGCGGAGAATATGTGGTCATTCAACGGAATGCGTAGGAGGTGGAACGACATGTACTCGGTCGAGGTGCAGAAGCGAAAGGGCAAGGGTCAGGCCGATCGGAAACACGAGCCCGCCAGGGCCTACCAGTTTGGTAACACGGTATGTTTTTCCCGCAAATTGGTAACTATCTACGGCAGTCTGTTAACTCTTTGTGTCCAGATCATTGTCGAGGACGAGGATGGTGAAGTCGTCAAGACCTACGAGCTGCCGAGTGCAAGGGGCGAGCGCGCAGATGGCGCGTTGCTGGGTACCAGTCTCAAGTACATGGGCCTGGGAGGTCTGTCCCGACCTCCTGCGGACAAGATGCCTCAGGTCGTTCCCGAAACTGAGGGCCAGCCCAGCACCGCGACGGCGAACACTCCTGTCAAGCCTGGCTGGGGAGGATTTAGCGGATACCAGACCCGACGGAAGAATGCCAAAGAGGACCACGAGAAGGATGACCGGAACGTGCGTTTCACCATTGGTGGTGTCGGCCAGCGCATGACCAAGGAGGACTTTATCCGCGAGGTCAAGAAGCTCGACGCCCGGACACGAAAGGAGGTGATAGACCATTCGTCGGCTTCGCATGCCGTCAAACGACAAGCAAGACAGGATCCTCCGACTGCCGCGTCGACTGCCACGCCCCAAGACAGCGACAGCACCAGAGGGGACGACGACAGCGACTCCCCGGAGCCGGCGCCTAGGCCGGCCTCACCGATGCGGCGCCCGACCGACCGTGGAGCCAAGGCCCAGTCGCCAGGCGAGAGCGAGGGCGAAGGCGAGACGGCCGTTGAGCGCAAGCGCCGGCTCGCTGTCTTGGCGACTCAGGGCGACCTGGACGAAGGCAACGAGGTGGCCGAGACGCCCGCAGAGCGGCGCCGAAGAGAAGCCGCCCTGGGCATGGCCATGGGAGCAGGCGACGACAGCGACGACGAGGGAGACGCGCGCGTTCCGCCCGAGAAGCGCGGTATTCGATTTGCGGAAACAACTAGGAGGCAATAAGCGACATGTTGGGAACGGAAAGCATTTTGCATGGCATGTACCAGTCTGAGCGGGTGTTGATATGTTGTCTTTACAGAGGATGATATCCCATGTCGCATTTCATTAATTACAGTAATATATACTCCATCTACCAACCAAATGATTCAAACTCACTCACACTCTGCGAACTGACGTGCTTCCCAATGAGGAAATTATCTGACCCCCGCGACCAACCATGTGCCACGGAGTTACACTAAGTCACAGCTTCAAGGTTTCGATGCCATCACAAGATGGGTACCGTCGGGCATGCCGTGGAAGCGATGCTCACCACGGCCAGATCCACAGACGTTGTAGCATGCAAACCTCGACAGCGTGGGAGCAAGGCAGATGTATGTCAGTGTATTGGCCCGCATATTGCCCGTCGGCTTCAGCTCGCCGGGTAAGTAAATACGTAGAAACTTGTGTCGCCCCATGGCATTGTTTACTTGACTACTCGACGCCTCTCCAAAGCCGAGGATTGTCGCTCAACCGCACACTACAGGGACATTGTCACTTGATGAACAGCTCCTTTGAACCGAGGTTGATTAATATTTGGGCGCGGGATCACGCATTAGCCTGATGGCGCGCCGGCGACCAGCACGACTCGCCCCTATTCATCGGGGTAAATATCGCGGGTATCGCCGCTGTCGCCTTTGCACGCCTCACGTTTCTGCGCAATGGCGATGATGAGTACTTCCGAGTCAACTCGTCGCCCAAGTGGCACAAGACAGAGTCGGCGTAGCTGGCGGATCTGGTGACGGCCATCAATGCGCAGCAGGAGAGCTTCCACAGCTATTAGACCGAGTACCAAATGTAATACCTTCATTATGGACGACCTGCTCAACCTGGAGTGGCGGATACTGAAGCTCATTGCCGAGACGAAATCGGGAGCCAGCGCAGGGAGCAAGAGCAACAAGAGATGGATATTGATGCCGTGGCGTGGATGGTGCTGAGGCAATGGGAGAGCCTGCCGGCACGAGTGCGGTTTATGCGGATGAGCATGATGTCGGCACGAGTGCGGAATATCGAAGGGATGGACTAGGCGGCGGGAGATGCACTACCGCTGCAGAGTCACTTCCAGGCGCGTCTCCGGCAAAAGCGCTTGCGAAATAGACCACGAAAGAGTAGGTAGGCCAACCTATGGCCCAGACATGATGCCGTACCCATTCCACAGGGCGTAGGAGCCGGCCACGGCCAGGCTGCCAGTAGCCCATACCAGATCGAGCTCGTAGACGGCCCACAGCCAGAGGCAGCCGAGGGGCGGGGATCGCTTCATGACGGCCAGATAGCCGTAGTTGTTGGTAATGTTGATGAGGTAGCAGCCGGCGGCGATGCTCATGAGGAGGAAGATGGCCTGGCGAATGTCATGCTGGTGCTTGCGGGCGATGCCGGGAATGAGGTCGGGGTTGGCCTTGTGCGGGTGCAGCGGGTAGAAGAGGAGAGCAAAGACTGGAGACTCGGGTTAGTTTTGAGCGAAGCGAGAGTTGCGAGCCGAGGGGATTGCGGGATTGGCGAATGGAGGACGGAAGGGCAGACATACGGCCCCATGCCTTGATGGTCCTCACGACGATGGTGGACCACTCAATTGTGGTGCCATACTGGTTCTGGACGAGGACGTCAAAGGTGAAGTGCACAATGGCCATGGTGGTGGTGTGCAGCAGCAAGTCGAGGAAGCGATCGGCCTCAAGGGGTATCTCGACGTCGTCGTCGTCGTCGTCGTGGCTCGGCTTGGGCGGCTTGCCCGAGAGCTCGCGCTGGCGTCGCTCGGCCTCTTGGAACAGATTGCGCTCCTGGGCAAGGTCGAGCAATGTCTGCTCCTTGGGACCCGAGCGGTCCGGCTGCCTGAGCTTGAGAGGCTTGTCCTTTTCTTTGCGATCGCGGGCCATGGCGGAGGGAGGGAGGGAGGGATGTTGGTGTTGGTATTTGTGTTGATGTTGATATTGTCTGGGTGTCGTGCGTCGCGGTATATTGTCGCGCGACTGGTCAGTGTTGATGGTGGTGATGGTTTGAGAGAAGCCAGTTGTGGTGTTGGAGTGTGGAAATAAGAAGCTGACAGGGATGCACAATTGGAAACCTCATCCATGACATCACCCCCTCAAGCTTCAAGCTTCAAGCCCTGAAGCCCAGAAGCCCTGGAGCCCCAGGGACCACGCTGACAGGCTCCGGTTCGGGCGATGGCGCTTCGGAATCAATGCTTAGCGCTCCTCTAGCGCTCTCGGAGTGTCGACAGGCTTGACAGGGCTTCTCAGGGGGGGCTGCAGAGCCCTGTAAGTCGCCTGACTCAAGGTACAGCCAGGGGCAGCTGCAAGGTGGCATTTGCGACTACGACCCCGCGGGAAGCTCGATTCTACATGTATTGTGTGAATATTTGGTTCTTGTGTCGCCATTGAGTCCCTGTGGAAGGCTTGCTTTGCTGTTCAGCACTGTCTCGTTCCCCTAAGAGATCTTGAGAGATCCTCCGAGATCCTTTGGCGCAACCCCCATTGCAAGCCACACCTGGCTCCAGCCACACTGTCTTCTTCTCCCACCACCACCGACTATCCCATCCTAAACCTCGAGAGGCTTAACCAAGACCTCACGCGACCACGCAGACTCGCACATTGCCCAGCCGCCCGCCGGGGTTCACCACCCTCCAATGGACCTGTACCTCGTCCTCGCGGCGCTCGTCGTCGTGCTGCCGTCGCTCTACATGCTCGTCGTCAGCGTCGCGCAAGGCCACCTCCCGACGCTCCGCAACAAGCGCATCTGCCTGCTCATTGCGCACCCGGACGACGAGGCAATGTTCTTTGCGCCCACGGTGCTGGCCCTCACGCGCCCCGACACGGGCAACCACGTCAAGATCCTGTGTCTTAGCACTGGCGACGCCGACGGCCTGGGCGAGACGCGCAAGAAGGAGCTCGTCAAGAGCGGCATGGCGCTGGGTCTGCGCGACGAGGACGATGTCTTTGTCGTCGACAGCCCGTACGTCTTTGACTCATGCAAATGCTTGGTTGGCAACTAATCTGGGCAACAGTGACGACTTCCCCGACTCCATGACAAGAATGTGGGACTTTAACAAGATTGCCGGCCTCTTGGGCAGCGCCTTTGCACCACACCTGACGGCCCAGCCTGATCAACCCGTCCAGGCCGGCCGCCCGACGGTCAACATTGACGTCGTCGTCACCTTTGACGGCTACGGCGTCTCGTCGCACCCAAACCACATCTCGCTGTACCACGGCGCCCGGGCCTTTGTCACCGCCCTCGCCCGGGGCCAGCCCGGCGCCGGCCCCGTCGACCTGTATACCCTCGGCACCGTCGGCTTCGTGCGCAAGTACTCGTCCTTTCTCGACGCCGCCACCACGCTGCTCGGCCTAGCCGTGGGCGGCGCCGTCAAGACCGGCGACGCGACGCGGCCCGGCGCCCTCGTCTTCTTCAACCAGCTGGCGGGCGAGGGCGCGCTGGGCACGGCGTGGCGGGCCATGACGGAGGCGCACAAGAGCCAGATGGTGTGGTTCCGGTACGGGTGGATCACGCTGAGCCGGTACATGGTCATCAACGACTTGCGGCTGGAGAATGTCAAGGCCAAGGCCAAGTAGGGCCGACGGACCAGTTCGCAATGTACAACAAGACTAGTTTGCGACACGCGATGCACCTTTCCAAGGCAAGGTAGGCAGCCTCTTCTTTTGGAGAAAAAAAAGAAAAAAGAGAAGAAAAAAAGGCCGTAGCGTCAATTCGCCCCCCTTATCCTGTGATTCCTGCCACAGTTGTCGCTTCAATATGGTTCCTCATATCAGACCAGGGGCGTAGAAGCCCGCTCTACCCAAGATCCCTAGCTAAACATTAGGTTTAAAGAATAGATAATGCCACATTACAAATAAAAACACCAATGCCCGACCCGGCATCATGTCGACATCCACTGTCCCTGCATCGTCTGCTTAAACGCCTGCAGCGCCGCCTCGGGTTCTGTGTGTTGCTGCCGTTAGCCCGCCATCCATGTACAGCAAGCATCGTGCTCGGGGGGGGGGACAACTTACGGTAGTAGGGCACTGCGTGGCCGGCCTCGTACACCTTGAGCCAGGCGAGGTTGCGCAGCTTCTTGAACTCGCCGCGCACGACGCCGTCGACGGTGTAGTCGGCCGTCTTTGCGCGCGTGAAGCGTTTCTGGCCGCGCCATCCTATGGCGTGCGTCGCGTCGAGGACGCCCTGCCAGTTGCAGATCCAGTCTGTTTTTATCGGCAGTGTCAGCACGAGCATACTTTGTCAAAGGGGGGCTTGGGAGAGGACTGACCAGCGTCACCGGCCCAGATGAGCGTCGAGAGGCCGCGCTCGACAACGTCGGCGAGAATACCGAGGAACGAACGAGCATCTAGCACAAAAGCAACATGTCAGCAAACCAGGCTCTTGGGACGTCTATATCGCAGAGCGGAAAGAAACTCACCGTCTCCCGTGGATCCAATGTTGTTGTAGCTGGCAGGGTCGCAGGCGACGTACTTTGTGCGCGCACCAATGGCATCAAGCACGTCGGGGCGGGAGAGGTACTCGGCGTAGGTCTCGGGGGGGACCTCGACGTCGGGGCCGACGCGGACGTCGTAGACGTTGAAGCGCTCGTCTGCGGCGATGCGCAGGTTGGTGTAGAGCTGGGTGTTGCAGACGGAGTCGGCCTGGAAGCAGGCCTCATCGTTGCCGACGAGCGTGGTGCAGTTGTCGAGGACGGGCACGCAGCGGGTGTTGTACTCGTTGATGAAGCGGTCGTACTTTGCGTCATCGAGTATCTTCCTGTAGGGGTTGTCGTGGGCGTAGGAGACGTAGGAGCGGAACTGGCGGCGGGCGTCGATCCAGCCGTTGTTGATGCCGAGGGCGACGAGGTTGATGGACTCGGCGGCGAGGTCGCCCTCGGCGATGGCGTCGTTCTGGTCGAGAATGTACTGGGCAAAGGCCGGGCCGTAGTGGCCGCCGTAGGACTGGGAGAAGAGGCCGACGGGGCGGGAGCTGTACTGAGGGAACTGGGAGAAGAAGGCCTGCAGCATGTTCCAGAAGTAGGGCGAGGCATCGAGAGTCGAGTTGACGGCGTAGGAGCCGGTGCTGAAGCCGGCGCCGATGGGCTGGTCAATGTACAGCATGTTGGCGTACTCGTTCCACGAGTTGGGGTTGAGGCTGGGCTCCGAGTCGTTGCCGGCAAAGTGACAGGGTCCGTTGGCCTGGAAGAGGCCGATCATGGACGAGCAGCCGGGGCCTCCGTTGAGCCAGATGCCGATGGGGGCGTTGTCGGGGTCGTTGCGGGCCTCGAAGAACCAGAACCACATGCTCATGTTTTGGCCTGTACAGTTAGACTTGTCCGCAGATGCAAAGGAGGAAGAAGAAGAGGAGGAAGAAGAAGAAGAAAACTCACCAACTGTCAGATAGCCCGAGTGCTGCGTCACGCCCGGCGTCGTCTCGCAGATGCCCGAGTTGGTCACGTAGTCGAGCTCCGACTGTGCCCGCTCATCAAAGACGACGGTTCGTTGCCCGTCGACTCGCGAGCGATCTACTGGCGCCTCATCGCTTCTGCCGACGTAGCGGGCGGGCAGCGAGTTACTCGCCATGGCCGAGGCCGCCACGAGGGGCGCCACGAGGATGGACGAGAGACGCATGGCGATGGATGGGATGCGATGCGATGCGATGCGATGCGATGCGATGGCGATGGTTGGATGGCGTTGCAACTCGTTGGCGCCGGTATAATCAGATATGGCCAGCCAGTAGCCTTATTTTAATACAGCTCAAGAGCAACGAGTCCAGGGGCAATTGATGGATGAATCAACCAGATGACAAGGTCGCAGTAGGATCTTGGACGGAGGAAATGCCGATCGTCTGACGGTAGCACCCACGCGTAAGACGAGACAGTGGACGGCATCTCTTTTCTTGCTGGACGTGTAACTAGCAGTCTTGGTCTTGCATGGTCCGTTCGTCCGTGCCTAGGGTTGGAATATAATCCTGGCCCTCTTTCTCGCGTCGCTTCGTCGCGTGGTTGGCCGTTGGGGAAGAAGAAGCTGCATAGTATGGACGAGCGGCTAGTAGAGACGATGGACTCCACGGGTTCGCCATGTTTCAACCCTCCAGCTCCAGCTCCAGCTCCAACTCCAGCGCCCGGACCGGCCATGGAACCCACAGGGATAAGCCCTGATCAGCGCCCGTTTCAGGTGGTTTTGAATCGTTTGATGCCCGTTTCTCTCTAAACAACTGGCAATCGCTCTCCATTGTATTGTCATTGTGAGCTTTCGCCATCGTCGACGTGAATGCTCGCACTTGAGCTGCTGCCCAGCAAAAGAGTCTCTGCAATCCTTCAACGACTCAGCATCCATGTCCGTCTCAGAGTCCGATAGCGAGAGTCCGATACCGACAGGGCTGAGTATGCGAAATGAATGCTGCCAAGCCGCTTCCTTCTATCCCATACAAGGAAATCCCCGTTGCATCGGCATCATGCAGCCAAAGCGTCTAATTCAAGCTTGTCCCGACGCCCACTTCTCGGACAACCTAGTCTAGTGGATAACTTAGACAGTTACTAGGTAGATATGTACTGGACAGAGTACGAAGTCCAAGATCCAGAGTCCAGGATCCTCGTGGCCGACTGTCCCATTGTCATTGTCGCCATCTCCCAATACGGTCGACAATAGACTCAACCAAACAACCATGCTGGCCTCAACCGTGTCCCTCTCAAATGTCCGGTTGCCTCTCTTTCATGTCCTCTCCTTATCAAGTCAAAAGCGGTTCCATGACCGCAAACCCAATCTCACCCGAATCAAATCCTCCACTCCGCCATGTTCTCAGCCGACCTCACCTATATCCACCCTCACAAGGCCCGTCGCCACGCAGTCAGTGCCAGCGCCGTCTCCATCACCTTGGCCTCCGTGGAGACGGTCGAGATGAGCGACTGGGCCGAGATTGCAGGCAAGCCCCCGTCCCCGGCCCCGGCCAGTTGCCGAGACGCTCTGCACGCCGGGCTCGAGCCTTGTCAAGACGAGGCAAAGACGAATGCGGCCGCTTGAAACACACATGAGGCCAAGGGGCCGTCGCTTTTTTCCTCCTCCTTTTTCTTCTCTTCTCTCTTCTTCTCAAGCCCAATTCGTCCACCTCTCAGCATTCTCTGCTCGTTCCAGCAGTGCCCGAGACAAGACGCCCAACCCAGCCAAATGTTTCACTTGGCGTTTCTTCAGCACAAGTGCAACTCATCTACATCATCTGTACCATGGCATCGGCCCGGGTCGGACGGGGATGGGACGCGCAGACTGACATTGACCGACGGCGACGCCGCTCTGCGACAGGTCTCACTTGGAACCAGGCAGAAACGCTTTTCAATCAAGTAGACAGTTTTAATGTGAAACCCGAGACTCTTGGCTGTCCCATCATCAATACACTCCCCTAACCCGCCGGCGATGGGATGGGGGGCATTTATCCCAGCCATATACCATGGTATATCCGTATGAACCAGAGCAGACGCAATGCAAAATGCATTCTCCATAAAGTGCGCCAAAAAAAAAAAAAAAGGTAAAATCAAACGCTCAAGGAGGAAGCAGGTTCAAAAGTGCACGCTTCGCTTCTTCTTCATCTTCTGTCGCCTCTCCTCCTCTGACCGCCCGAAAAAGGTGCTCACGCTGGCTGCCGCGGGGCCCGCGTACGGTCCGGAGAGCAGGCTGCTCAGGCCATTCTTCTTGCGTCCGCCGTTGGCCTGCTGCTGCTGCTGCTGCTGCTGCTGCTGCTGCTGCTGCGGTGGCTGATATGCCGGCCGCATGGCTCCAACGCTCAGCGGCCGCGGCGGCATGCCGGGCCCGCTCTCAGCCACCCCGGGCGCCGGCCGCGGCGGTAGCTGAGGCGACGGGCTCGCTGGGCCGGCCCCCGACGCAAAGTTCTGGTTGTCGACGCCGTACTCGCGGCGCAGCCGCTCCGTCTCCATGTCGACCTCGGCCTCGCGCTGGCGCCGCTGCTTCTCCTCGTCTTCCAGCATCTGCTCGATCCGCTGTTGCTCCTCGCGGTCGCGCCGCTCACGAGAGAGCCGCTCCTCTGCCACCATGGCTTGGAGCCGCCGCGTCTCGGCGTCAATGTCTGCCTGGTTACGTGAGTTGCTGCTCGAGGACGCCTGGTTTGAATGGCTATGCACAGGCGATGCCGATGTAGCCCCGCCCAAGGCACCGGACATGGCTGCGCCGCTGGGTCCAGCCGCCGCCGCCGCCGCCGCCGCCACGGGTCGCGAATTTGTCCTAAGACGCTGTCGCGGGGCTCCGTGTGTGTTGAAGGGGTCCTGGGGGTTCAGCCAGAGGTCCCGGATGACCTCGGCCGTCATGATGAGCGCCATCTCCAGGCCACTCCGATCCTCCACGTCGACGCGGGCCATGTTGGGCTCGTACACGGACAGAGCGCCGTCATGCTTGCTGCTGAAAAGGGCAACTGTAATGTCCGGATCCTTGCTCTTCTTGCCGGCGACGCTCCTGCCCGTCATGAAGCACGTCATGTCCCTGCTGAGGCGGCCGTCGCGCTTCCAGCGGAAGACGACCTTGGGAATGAGGTCGGCCACGGCGGCCGTGGCGTCCTGGTCGAGCTGGCTGGCGCTGGGCAGCTTAAAGGAGCGCTCGGGAATCTCAAACTCCCAGGCGTCCGACTTGCCCCAGCTGCCAGACTTCTGCTTCACAACAACAGCCTGGTCCGGGTTATACAGGTTCAGCGTGAAAGACTCGGGCGTATTGGGGATCTGGGGCGTCGTGGCGGGGGATCCAGCGGTAGTCTGGGCGCGCACTTCGGCGGACGAGAGCGTAGGCTGGGACCACTCGGGCTTGAGCAGGACCTCGGCGTAGACGACCGAGGTGCAGAGAGGGTCGATGAGGCCGAGGGCATATTGACCCCGGGCCGACGAGGGCGCGGGACGTTTGACGAGGTAGGCGGGCGCGGGATCCGAGCCGTTGTGGGAGAAGTATAGCAGCGTCTGCAGCGGGTCGTCCGACGACGGGCGGAATCGATACGTAGGGAAGCTTTCGTCGAGCATGGCGATGGATTCGCGCGGGGGCGCTGTCTGCGGCTGCGAGAAGAGGTTGTCGAGTTGCAGAGACGTCGATGGGACTGTCGTGGTGTTGCAGCCTGATAAGATGCGGGCTCACCAACAGCAGCAACAACGTCGACTAGTCGGTCAGTTAGTTACTGGGTTGTCCGAGAACAAAGAACAAAGTTGGAAACAAGAAGCCCCCGAAAGCAAGCTAATGCAACGTAGACACTGCCCAGCAAGTCAGCTTCAGTCTTTTCCTCATAAATGCTGCAACAACGTGACGCAAGCTGCTTGTTTTGGACCGTTTATAGATCCCACGCGGCGCATAGCGGCCCTAGTCACCACATCGTGGCTGAGGCACACGCCAACGTCAACGTCATTGGGGGGCTACGGCTGCGCCACTTCAGGTACAATACTTATTCCTAGCGGTCCAGCCCACTGCGGATAGAGTCGTTCCGAGCAGACATGGATCCCTCTACCAATAAAGGCAATCAACCTACGCGGCATCCACGTACGTACTCGCAGATGCATGAAGCTCAAGTCAATCAGGGGCTTCAGGCTTCGGCAGCTCCAAATACTCAATTGGGCTGAATAGGCGCAATAACACGCGGCCTCAAGCAATCGCCCGTCGAGTCCTCGAGTCAGGTCGAGTCCGGTCTGCATACTACTTATCAATTAGATAAATTCAGTATCTATGTAGGTAGACCGCGTCGACAAAATAATAGCGTGGAGTCTCTGAACCCATCCATCCAGTCCTTCCAAATGGCTGTGTCGAGCACTCTGACGGTGCTCCCCTTCCAAAGTTATGTCTTGTAGCACAGATAACACAGGCTCCCTTCAATTTCATTCATACCCAAACCTCGTCTCTCACATCTAAATTGTACAACTGTACTGCTAGCTGGAGTCCCCATGCGTAGGTAGCTTGGAGGGTAGGTAGTTTGGCGAGTCGAGAGGAACTCATCAGAATCCAAAAATAATCCCCAAGCGTCTTTGCACGAGGCACTGACGCAGTAAACAGCCCGCCAACCATGATCGCGAATTCAGCCTAGTTCCTTATTACCCCAATAAACGCCTATCCCATGTATTCGTTGTAGTCGGCATATGTGGATGGTATGATGGACAAAGCCCGAGAGCCTTCGTCTTGATAACGCGCGAGGGCCAAAAGCCAAAAGGTCTCGCTCTCGCTGTTTGCTATGGCATCGTGCCTCTCACATGGAGAACATCTCGGGGGCCGGGGCTCTGTTGTGATGCCTTTCTCTGACTTCGAGGCCCCTCGCTGCACCGTTTGTAAATGGCTGCATCGAGTCGTGTTGGATCGTGGTGTGCCGTTTCATAACGCAACAAAAGTAATGTTGTGGCGATGCCACGTATTATCCCTGCACCCTTCGTTCCTCTGGTGACGATCGCGTCGCTGTTCCAGGGACCGTTCCGATGCTCTCGTGAGGTACTGTCCTCGTTACTCCCTCTGTCTGCGGTTCCGCATCCGATCTGGACCAGGGATCTGTCCAAGCACCAGTCGCGGCTGTTGTTTCGGTCTGGTTCCTCGCCTCTGTCTGCGCCATGTCCGGGCCAACCCCTCCAGGAACGGTAGCTTCCTCATCCTGCGGCTCAGGCCGCCTCCGCCGTAGTCGCAGGAGCGGGAATCGCCGCAGAGGCCGCAGAGGCCGGTGTGTCCTGTGCCTGCGAGCCGTCCGGCAGCAGGGGTACCAACAGCACACAAAGCATCCAACCACGAGGCCTATGGCGAGCCCAATGAGGAAGCCGCGGAGGAGTTTCTCGCCAGCAGAACCGCCCGTGGCGAGGGCCATGAACTTGTGGCGGAATAGGTCCGAGGCGAAGACGTTTTCGGGAGTATCGTTATCTGGGCTAGCAGTGGCGGTAGGTGAGGCGGAGGTGGTGGACGAGGGGAGTCGTATTGGCGGAGGTGCAATGTCTGCCATGGCTAAGAAGAGATGATGGAGGCCTGGAGGGAGATGAGGTGAAGAACTGGATTCGATAGGGCGAACGGAAGAAGCAAGCAATGCAGATGCCGTGTGTCGTCGTCCCGTGCGTCTTTGTAATCAACAGGCGCAATGTGCTATCATGTAGTGGGAAGAAAGTGTTTCGCGGTTTGGCCGATTGGGGGTTTCCTCGTCGTCTGTTATGGCTATGGTTGTGATTATGATCGTGGTCGTGGTCGTGGTCGTGGTCGTGATGGCAGAATCCGAAATGGTCTATCGGGATCGGCGATGTCGGCGATGTCGGCGGTGTCGGTGACGGTGACGGTGTCGATGTCGGTGTCAGAGGTTGAAAACGAAAAGTTGTTGGTGGATGGCAGCGCGTCGAAGGTGGTGAAGTACATCCGCTTTGAGGATGGAGCGCACAAAGGAATGAAGCAGGTACGAGGCACGGGAAACGGAAAACGGAAAACGGAAAACGGACAAGGCGGACGGGACAAGCGGGAGGAAGGATCGGGACGAGAGTTTAAGGGAAGCGACGACCGAGCAAGCACGCACCCAAAGGAAAACACTCGCTCACTCGCTCTCGCTCACGCACACGCACGCACGGCCGCGAGCGCCACGACTTGACCCGACTCGACTTTGTGGGAGTGGGAGTGGGAGTGGAAGTGGGAGTGGGAGGGATCCATGGCCCATCCATGGGGCATCGCCGTCACCAGTCTCCGCTGTTTTGTTGCTTCAAGGTTGCCCGCCCCGCTGCCAAGAACCAGCATTGGGTTGGCTGTGAACTTGTCAATTGTGCAGCCAAAAAACACGGGGGCAGTGCAAGACAAGACAGGACAAGCAGGCATTGCAAGGCATGGCAGTGACAGGCTTGACGGGCTTGACAGGCTATTGAGTCGTTGTTGATTGGACATGGGCAACAAGTGATGCTCAAGTCGGTACATCCAACAAGCTTGGGCATGGCTGCGCCCCCCATCAACACCAACACCAACGGCGGGGACGCGCCAGCGGGGTTTGACTTTTTGAGGGGGTTAACCGACCAAGAGTTGTGGGGAAGCATGATATGAAGCATGAATGGCCAGCCATGTACCTGTCTACCTGTGCTATATGCCTTGCAGTTGGTCCATTTGCACGCCATTGGGTCTATTCGAGCACGGCGCATCATCAGACGACATTCTTCAAGAGACAAGATTCCATTTTGAGCCCAAAGTGGCTGGGCAAGCCTGGCAATTCGAGCCTGATCGACGCTCAACTCACAGTACGCCGCGTTGTGGTGGGGCGGGACAAGGCGGGTGTGGCTGGGTGGCTGGGTGGCTGGGTGGCCTGCCTATTCGGGCAACCCTACTTGGGCCTCCAGGCGACAGCCAGTGCGTAGATATATCCAGCTACAATGGTTGAATGGCCTCCAGGTCTGCCGGTCTGCCTCCTACTGCTGTCGCTGTGGCCTGTCGTCTGCTGTCTGCTGACTAGGTAGCCGTAGTAGTCTTGGATCTTGCCGCCATCACGAGCCGCCATCACGAGCTGCCATCACAAACCGGAGCACTCGGAAACCGTTCCTCGCCGTCGCCACTGGCCAGAGTGGCCCCAGCTGCAAGAACGGGGCCTGGGTGCTTTGCTGGCTGCAGCCAACCCATCGCGGGCGTGGGGAGACGTATGATAGCGAGCTGCTGCGGCATCTCCTTGTGGGGGACGGGCCTGGAATCCCGGTTGTTTTGGAGATGCAGATCCGAGGCTATACTCAATGACTGAGCCTTGACTGAACTACTCCATACACTTTGATTTATTGTATATTGAGCCTCACAGTTGCTGAAGCCTGCAAAGCAACCTGCTTCGTCAGGCCCCTGCTTGTTGACATGAGCGTGTGCCTCAGCAGCTAGACACATCGACTGACTTGGGCAACGTGCCTAGATCCGAAGCGAGGTTATGGACAATGACCCGAGTACCTGCGTCGAGTTGTTCTCATCTTTAATCGGGCGACGGAGGGACCTTTGTGTTGGCATCTAGGCAGCTTCACGCTAGATTGGTCCATCCAGGCAGCCGTCGCCAAAAGGGGCAACCGGCCGCTCTGACATCGTGCGACAGGCCAGTATAAGACCAGACAAGACAATCCAAATATACGCGCCCAAATCCACACTCACCTAATCATCAATTCCTCATCTTCCAAATGTCTAATGCCAGAATAGCCCAGCTCACACGGCGTGGTCATGCTGCCCGCAAACTCGGCGCTGCTCGCCGTGCAAAAGCCGCCCAGGCCACCAAGAAGCCATCATCACCACCACCACAGTCCCCCTCGCCCAAAGCCAAGGCGACGGCCGCGATAGAAGCAACACTATTACGGTTGGCCTCGCACCCTGTTATCAACACCCCCTCCTCGGCCCCCTGGAGCACCCGCCTCCGCCCGCGCGCCAGCCGGGCCGCCGCCGCCAGGACCAAGCCGCCGGCCGCCACCTCCTACGATTTCGGCAGAGCCTATTGCCGGATCTTGGCAGCCGGCCTCGTCGCCGAGCAGCCCTGCGACGTCCTCGGTGCCGTGTGCGTCTTTCCCCGCGCCGACGGCGGCACCGCCGTCTGCATCTCCCCCAACGGCGTCATCCTCACCTGCGCCCACTGCGTTCCAGACCTGACGAGCGAGCACACTCTCGTCTTCGCCTCCGGCACCGTCGTCTCCGCCCGCCTCGCCGCCTGGGACGAGCAACGCGACCTCGCCGTCCTCGTCGTGTCCAGGATCATGCACAGCACCGCCGCCGATGACGATGCCGGTCCCTTTCCGCACCTACCTCTAGCCTCGACGGGCCCGAGCCCCAACGACGGCCTGCTCTGCATCGGCCACCCGGCAATCGTGGACCGCGATACCGGCGCCCCGACGAGCTACGACCCGCTCGAGATCAGCTCCGGCGTCCTTGACAAGCTCGTCCCCGGCCCCGACCTGCAAGACGCCGGCCACCTGGTGCACACGTGCTGGACCTACCGGGGCCACGCCGGTGCGCCCCTCGTCCATCGCGCCACGGGACGTCTCGTCGGCCTGCACTCTGGCTGGGACGAGGTCACGGGAGAGCGTCGCGGTATCGCACTCGAGGCCATCCGTGGGTGCTTGACCGAGCTAGACAAGCCCAAGACCGTTGGACACCGGAAGATGCCACCGGGCTGGAAGTGGTATATTGAAGGATCTAGTGTCTGACTTCTGGGGGGCCGTTATCGTTAGGTAGTAGTGAAACCAAGTCATGATACCCACCTGCCATGTTCTATACCCGACTATTTGCTTACTTCACTTCCCCTTGCAATCACTCAGTCTTCACCACCTCCATATACGTGCCACCAATGTTAAGCGTCTTCCTTTCAACTTGTGCTTGTATTCCAAGGGCCTGGTTCTTGTCTCTCCTCAAGCTGTCGCGGTCCCAAGTTCTTACAGCTACAGTCTTCTTCTCGTTTCATCCAGACAGTTGATCCCTTTCAGCCTCACCAGATGGAACCATTCCCATTACCTTCTAGTTCCCTTTGCAATGGGCACCTTTCCCAAAGTCGGCCCTCGTATACCATCGTTTTTTCCCCCTTCCAGATGAAGCAGCTCTTGATACTGCTCTTGATTTTCAGCCAATGTCTCCAGAACCCTTCATATCTGCCAAGACTATCGTTTTCAAACGCCATTCCCACATTACCCGCTCCGAGAACCAAGAGGCAGAATAGACGCCTCAGAGAAACAATGGCTTCCTTGCTCGCTCCCTTCTTGGCTGTCCCATGCTTGAAAGACACCAAATATCTGGACAAGGCACAAGTCCTACTATCCAAAAGATTGACGTGTGCAAAGTAGTCGTCAAGAGCTTACGCGCAGTGCGTGTTGGAGCAGCAAGGTCGCTTGCACCCAGTTGCAGGCATCTCCCGTGTAGCTTTTGCCCTCGACGAACCATTCTTTGGCTCGTTCCATTGTGTCCCTTGGCCAGTCGGTCTGCCCCAAAGTGTCAGAGCCATGATCCGTTCTAATTTCAAAAATCTCGAAACAATAATGGTCCGCTCCCATAATGTAACAGAGACACTCGTACAAAGGCCGCCGAAATAAAGTCCGTAAGACGCCATGGTATAAGTGATGTGTCAAAAAATCCTGCCCCAGCGAGGCTTCCCCTCATTGAGCCGAGGCGAGCAATCAGCTTGGTATATCCCAGCGTAATGTGGCAACCACAGTCGTTTTTTTCCCGCCGTGTTTTGGAAAGTGTTTTCATCGAGAAACTCATTCCCGGTCAATTCCGACCTCGAACGGCATGGTTTGTGGATGTTTCAGGGTGTCGAGGTAGCAGCCGCCTCCAATTGTCGGTTGTCTAGATGATGCCTCCTGGGGGGTCGTATGTTGTCGTGTTTCCTCGAGCGGAGTTGCTGAGTCCTGCGCTGCCTGGCTCTCCATCCGCCGGTGCATTCGTCGTCTTGCGCAGCATAAACATGGGCTTCTTCCCTTCTTTGTCCAATTGCTTGAACAAGATTAACGGCTTCTCATCGAGTCCCAGGCACCGTTCCTGATCCCCATAGACAATGTAGAGCGCGTACTGATCCCAAGGCGCGTTGATCTGATACTTCTTTAGTGCAGCCGGAAGAACCTTGGAGCACGGGTCTTCCATGCTGACCCGAAACGATTTGAATATCTCCACCGAGGCATCCTTTCCTCCCGGCGTATCGGGAACAGGCGTCTCTCGTCGACGCGGCGGGCCCTGGGCGTTCTTTTCGCGCGTGTAGGTGCCGTGGTCGTTTTCGTTAAAGGTTGATCGGGAGGAAGGTGTCGGGGCGTAGGAGCGGGAGCCAAGCGTGGTGCCGCTCAAGTGTATGGGAGGCGAAGTCGGGGAGGGGACGTTGGGTGAATATGAGGGCGAAGATGCGCTGGGGCCACCATTCATGGCAGCCAGGTGCGACGATGACATGACGGCCCGCTCGGCAGCGTTTGCGGGGTCCAAAGTCTGCTCTGCTATTGACCGCTCGTGGGTTGCTTGCGTGGGCGAGGCGTTCTTGGGCGTGGCGCCAATGACGATTTTGCGCGTCGAGAACTGGCGCTTCATGGCATTGGAGGTTTGGGACGGCGTAGGCGTGGGGGCCGGGGGTGAGATGGTGGCTTCGTAGCCGTAGGCCTGGGTGTTGCTGCTCAAGTTGGGCAGTGGTTGCTGGGCATCCTTGACAAGACGGAGAGCAGGGAGCATATCCTCGCGTAACCGCCGACAGTCTTCGGCCATTCGACGCAGATCCAGCTCCAGCATGCCCATGCGCTCGTCTCGCAATCGCAGCTGCTCCACGAGGTGTTTGATATCCTTGAGAGTTGCCGTGGCATATTGCGCCTCGGCGTCGGCGGCTGCACACAAACGGTCAGTACGTTGAGATCAGTCCACTTCTAGTGACCGGGGGGTTAGGAAGGGGAGATAAGGCGCGACGAAACCGGGTAGAATCGCAAAAGAGAGGGGATCGCCCGAAAGAGAGGGGGGAGACGACGATGGCGGGCAATGTCTCAAGAAGAAGACGTGAAGCACAGGGTAGACGTACACAGAGGTAGGTAGTGGTCGCTTTCTAGAGGAACATCCTGTGCCTTTTTGACATCGTAGACGCTCTTCAGAATGGTCAGGCGATGGCCAACGCTGGCTATGCCCATACTCTTGAGATCGTCGTGCTGCAGAGCGACGAGGGCTTCTCCGACAATTTCGTTTTCTACAACCACAAGAGAATCCAATCAGTCAGCTGGACAGGTCCTCGTTTGGATGTTACGACAAAGGAATGGTTTCGAAGACGAGGGGGTTTGACGCACCCAGAAAGCGGTCGGCATACTGCTGTAGACCGATGGAGCCGATGAAATCAGCACACTCGTCGGCCGTCCACTCGGTGATGATGGTCTCGGGCAGGCGGTCGGCGCTGGTGCGGTGGCCGTAGGTGGTCGGGGTGTGCTCGGCCGACGTGGACAGCTCTGAATCGATGGGGGACATTTCGGAGTCGGCGACGGGCGAAGTGCCGCCCATGCTGCGCTCATATTCGTCGTCGGCATCGGACTCGGCGTAGGCGGTGCCGCCATCGAAGCTCATCATGGTGTTGACGGGCGCCGGTAGGGTGAGAGGAAACGCGGGTGTGTTTGGTCGGTCTGAGGGGTTCGACGGTCCGGGGGGGCGATGGCGATGGTAATGGCGATGGCTATGGCGATGGCGATGGTGGTGAGAATGGGCAGCCAACAGGGAGAGAGAAGAGGCTAGGGTTGTCGGGGTCGGGTTGAGTCGAAAAGGTTCAAGTCAAGAAAAGGCGCGGGGATGTGTGTGTTGGGCCGCTTGCTGGTGGTGGTGGTGGTGGTGGTGGTGGTGAAGGATGAATGAATGAATGCCGAGTGATGGCTGCGTCTCTTGGCGGTGCGTCTGCGTCTGCGTCTGCTTGTGCTTGTGCTTGTGCTTGTGCTTCGGCTTCGGCTTCAGCTTCTGCTTCTGCCGCCGTCTCTGCGTAAGACGAGCAATCAAGGCTCAAGGCGGCAACCAGGGTAGAAGCAGCAGAGGCGGCGGAGCGGGTTGGGGCAATGGCAGAAGCCGGGAGGAGGGGTCGAGACGAGGCCGTCGCAGCAGCAGCAAGAGGCTCAGGCACGAGATGGGGAAAGACGAGCACAGGACGAGGGTTGAGCGAGTGGCTTGTCGGTCATGGTTATGGCGAATGATGGTGGTGGTGGTGGTTATTCAAACGACCTCCATCCATCCCAGAAGCAGCCGCCCCGGGCAGCCAGCCCATAGAGCCCGCCAACCCACAGTGGAGAGGCCGCCCCAAGCGAAGCCCAGGCCGCTGTAGGTATATAGGTCCCCCGTAGGCCCCTGTAGTCCCCTGTGATCCGCTGCGGTACAGTGGGCGGGCGCCTGAATCTGCACCTAGTGGGCAGCCCGTGGAAGCTGCCCGCTTGCACAGCCACCTTGGCCAGGCACCGCGAGAGCACCCGGGTCTTAGCCGGCTGCCAAGTGGGGGCGGCCTGGGCTACCGAGCACTGCACTTCTGGGCGCTAACTAATTCGGGCCGCTTGGCGTGGCAGCGGGATGCACAAAGAATTGGGATGCACGCTTCCAAGCAGCCTTTTGGGTCGATGCTTGCTTTTCGTCCTCTTAACGTTGGCTTGTATAGCACCTTTTGAGTCGGATCCCCTTGCGAATACGGATGATGCTGGGCAGCCCAAGTAGATAGTTCAGCGGGCTATACCTTACCTATCCATACCTCTTGGACCTCTTTCAGCTGAATCTTCAGCTCCAGCTCCAGCTCCAGCTCCATCACAGCAACGACGCCTCCGTCTCGTCCACTTGCAAGCCCTTTTTTGGCGCCCTCTCCCTCTCTCGTCACATTCTCGTCCCACTTGAGCATGCATCCTGGCTGGCTTCTCATCTCCCAGCCTTGGTCCATGTCACCTTGTTCTTGTTGCTTCCTCTTTCTCTCCACTGCAGTCACGTCCCCTTTTCCCTCTACGTTTGCCTCCCCATCGCCTACGAGGAGCCGTGCCTCACATGGTTGGTTGCTCTGGTGCATCGCGGAATATCAGCCAAGATCGGTAAGAGGGCTGTTGGATCGATGCCCATTCGATAGGAGAAGAAGAAAACAAGACAATCAAAGGAAACGAAACGCTCGCCATCAGAGGCCGTCTGTTTCCTCCTCGCTGCGGCTTCCCTTGCTTTCGATGCGCCAATGGGCATGCCGTTTCTGCAGTCCAGCATCCTCCAAGTCCGAGGGTGCTTTGCTTCACCCCTGTCCATGGCCGGCAGCTCAGCTCAGCTCAGCTCAGCTCTACTCAGCTCTACTCAGCTGGTCCTCTCACCTGCAAACATAAAAAAAACCTACTGCCCCAAAGCCTTTGGCCTCAACGAGGCGTACATGCTGCAATGAATCCTCCCGTGCCTCCCTCGTATTCTTCTGTCTATCCATCGATATCCCCGCCCGAGTTTCAGGTCTCAGTCCGCGGCCGTCATGGGCTAACTCAACTACCTAACTACCTATGGCAAGTAAGGTTGGTTGGCTGCCTTTGTTAGCACGGCTCGCTATTTCATCCGTGAGCCCGCCGCTCAGCTGCACATCATGAACGCCTCCCGCCTTCCGCCTTCCGCCCTCCGCGCAGGAAGCGCACATTGCATTCAAACCTGCTTGCCCGCTAGCGGGACCTGGCTTGGACGGGGCCGCCTCTGGTTGACCGGCAGACCGGCCTGGTTTCCAACCGGCCTGCAATGCGCATCTACCGACATACCCATCATGCATGTGCCATGTGGTTGTCGTCATACTCTCCCTCCATCATCGCACAAGTACAGTAGTAATGACAAGCCTCGTCCTCTACCGCCCGGTAATGGCAACTAGTCGTCATCGAGCTCCGCCATCAGCCTCGGAAAAGACACACCTTGGAACCCAACTCCCGCCAGCCGAACAGCATTGTTCCTGTCATGAGACCATCACTTTGCCAGAGCTGAGACATGTTTTACTTGGTGATTTGTTGAGTGCAGTATAGTATTCATGGCCGAAATTGGCCGCATTCTCCAGAGGCCCATTACTGCCCGCCTAGCCTTATATACATGCCAACGCCCCAAACAATGAATAAACTCATGATATGTGCTCCAGTTTCAACCATTTCCGCAACCTAGCAAAGCAGGAAGCAATATGCGTTTCCCCAGCCTGGGTTCCCTATCCCACGAGAAAGGGCGAGGTAAGAAGAAAAGAAAGAAAGAAAGAAAGAAAGAAGAATGGGATTCGCCCCTAGCCGTCGACTGTCGCCTCGTCAATTCCACAAAAGCCACAATGCAGACAAGAGCTGACCAATAGCGTCGGGAAAGAAGAGAATAGAGCAAGGCAGCATTGCCGAGTACCAGTCAGGAATAGAAAAGGACATGTTGTGGTGTGGCATCCAAATCGTTTCACGGCGTGGTGGTCAATCTCAGTTGCACTCAACACCCAGCCACTTTGGGAGAGATGCAAGGATGACGAAGCAGGGAGGCGAGGGACAAGGTGGATAGAGGTGAAAACGAATGTAAGTGCCATCAAGGCCAATTATAGATGCTAGCCACTCTACCGAAGAGGGAGCTTGGCATCATGAACACCATGTTGAACGACATCCTCCAGCTGCCAGCGGGGAGGGCTAATGGCCACGCCATTCTGCTTCCTCCACTCCTTCTCCTCCTTAATGGGGATAGCCTCAGGGAGAGGCTCGAGTCCACCAGCCACACCAGTCGAAAACTTGATCTGCAGGATGTCACCGACCTCGTCGCAGGCCGCAAGCAGCCGGTCCAGATCCTCCTTGTTGTGCGCTGATGAGACGCAGAACCGAGCTCGCGAGCTGATGAGGGGAGTAGCAGGGTATCCGACAACAACGACAGAGATCTTGCGCTTCAGCATCTCGTGGCTAAAGGCAGGGAGCTTGGCAGGGTGGTACAGCATAACGGGGATGATGGGAGAGTCGTCGTGGCCGTAGACAATAAGGCCAAGGCGCTTAAGTCCGAGACGAAGGTAGCGAGAGTTGAAGGCAATGCGCTGAAGACGCTCCTCTCCTTGACCAGGGCACAGCTCGCCAGTGATGAGCTTGAGGGACGCCAGGATCTGCATCAGGACGGACGGGGTAGGCGACTCGCCAAATTGCGTGCAGGCGTTGGTGCTCCTCAGCTTGTCAATGATGTGCTTGTCAGCCGCAATGTAGCCACCGTTGGCACCAAATGACTTGGTTAGGGTTCCCATTAGGATATCCACCTCGGCAGGGTCGATTCCAAAGTAATCGCAGACACCACGGCCGCGGGGGCCCAGAGCACCGACTGAGTGGGCCTCGTCGACGAATAGGTAGAACTTGTACTTGTGCTTGAGAGAGAGGATACCGGGCAGATCGCACATGGTACCTTCCATGGAGTAAAGACCCTCGACGACGACCAGGATCTTCTTCCACGGGCGGTGGGTGCGGGGCTGGCCCTGGGAGATGGCCTCACGGACGACGCGCTCGAGATCGGCCATGTCGTTGTGCTTGAAAGACTGGATAACAGCACCGGAAAGACGGGCTCCGATACGGATGGAAGCATGGTTCAGCTCGTCCGAGATGATGAGACAGCCCTTGGAGACAATGGCCGGGAAAGAGCTGGCGTTGGTAACATATCCCATGGAGAAGAGCATAGCAGCAGGCTTGCCAACAAAATCGGCAATCTCACGCTCAACCTCGATGGCCAGGTCGGATGTACCGGCATCACCTCGGGGACTGCAGAAGCTGACACCGTATCGCTTGACGCACTCCTCGACGGCATCGGCACAGGGACCCTCTGACTGGGCAAAACCAAGGTAGTTGTATGAACTCATGTTGAGAGTCTCAGTGTAGGTGCCGGTGTACTGGTAGGTGCGGTTGAAGTCGTCCGACTTGCGGTCCAGGAGGGTGATGAAGCGTCCCGGGACACCGGTGGTGGTGCGGGCAAAGCAGTCGTCCAGACGCATCTTGAGTCGACGGACATAGAAGTTGTCAAAGTCGTCGTTGAGGGCGGCATAGCCGTTGGAAGCCTTGAGGGCGCGGTAGTGCTTGGGGTTGCCGAATCGCTTGCCAAAGAAATCGCGGAAGTGACCGAGCAGGATAAGAATCAAATAGCTGATGTATGTGGTGAGGATGAAGTAGTAGGGAGGCTCGTCCTCGACGGGGGGCTCGAGGGGTTCGCCATGCGACATGCTCGTGTATCGGTGACTCGGGTGGGACAGAGGGCCGAATTGGGCGTCGGCTCGACGCTGTCGCTCCGTCTCTTCGACGGATTGAGGCTGGAACAGGGTCTTGGTCGGGTGCTCGGCGCCGTTTAGGTCACCCGAGTTGGCGGTGGAGAGGGAGATGGTGGGCAGCGACGAGGGCGATGGCGAGAGGCCGGCCGAGGCATTGGACTGGTGCTGCTGCATGGCGAGTAGAGCGTGCTGGGCACCCGTCTGGTCCTTGGACTTGGGGCTCGACGTGAAGAGTTGAGTGAGGCGGTTGCCTTTGGAGGTGGAGGCTCGTCGTTCGCCCGGCTTGACCGGCTGGGACATGGTGGTAGGGGAAGGAGATGACGAGAAAGGGTTTGCCAACCGACGGGGCATGTCTCCTTGGGGATTTCGTTTCTGACGGGAGAGAGGCGGTGGTTTGTTGCGGAGCGATGGACGCAGGAGACCAAGGCCTACTTGACGATGGGCTTCCAAAGGGGAAGCGAAGGCTGCGTGAGGCGGCGTCTCTCCTGTTCAAAAGGCCTAGGCGATTGCCGGAGGCAGCGGAAAAGCTGCTAAAGGACTGATTGAGTGTTAAAATGGACAACGATGCATGGTACGAAGGGAATAAAATGGATCAGGAAGTGTAGAGGACGCAGGACGACGCGACGACTGGCAGACAACAATGATGACGGGGTCGAGGAGGTTGAGAAGAAGGAGTTGGAAATGTGCTGGTCGAGGCGCAGGAGGTGGCGCCTCGTTGCTTGGCAGTGCTGCGGGTACGTACCTCTGTCTAGCTTATTTTGCTTGGCGAAGCAAATTGTGACGATCCGCCCGCTGCAAATTGGCTGTGGAACTGGCGTGACAGGGGGACGAGGTGGCCAACGGATGGACCGGGCCAATTGGACTCGAGGAGGATGGCCCTGAGGAGGCGAGAATGGGATCGGTGGATATTTTGAGAAAAGAGAGACAAGGGATTCAAAGGAGTGATTTGCAGACGAAGCAACCCAATGCTCGGCTCAAGGGGGGGGTTTTCGGTTGGTATTTCGAGGGGGGGATGGATGCACCGTGTCGCATCAACTTTGTGGCGGCTTTGCTAGGCTCGAGAGGAGAGCTAGAGCTGTAGGTATCGTACACTCACGCTGTCATGTGTTGTGACTTGTGAGACGAACCCTAGGTACCTAGGCAGCCAAAGAAGAAAGCAAGCAAGCAAGCAAATCAGCAAGATCGAGTGCAACATGGGCGTGGGAACTCTCTGCTTTTACATTAATTCCACGTCTACAATACGATGCTGCGCCGGGTCAAGAACATCGGGCCCGGCTCCATCCAAGCGGGTCTCGTCTCGCCTCGTCTCGTCTCGTCTTGTCTCTCGTCCGCCCCCCGGGCTCAGATCACCTCATTGACGAAGCTGCTGCTGGCGGTCAGGTCTGTGGATTGGGGAAGTCTCGGATGCAAGGGGGTCAGCTGGCACCGAACATCCGTGCTTTGCGAATGCTTGACTGGCTTGACTGGCTTGACTGGTATCCGTCCGATCCGTATTACTGGGGACGATGGACGATGGAATCGTATCGCTCTGCGCGTACGGAGTACGGATTGTAAGCTGGGTTAGGTCAGCAAGTCAGCTTCATCCGCCGCATCCCGGAGCTGTACCTGTCCGAAAGAGGAAATTGAGAGGATTTGGAGCCCGACGGCCTCCTGTCTCGAGTTTGATTAGGGGCACTTGTCATTGAGATGCATGGTGCACAGCCAATCCCAGAAGCCCTTTCGATCGTACCCAGATGCCGATAAGATGCAGGTACGTGCTTGCTTGCTGGCTGGCTGGCTGGCTGGCTGGCTGGCTGGCTTGGTGAGGCTGCGTTGACGCCTCGCCCGCCTGCTGTGCACACGTACACACAGGGCGGCGTCATCATCTTGCTGCGGTTCTGGGCAGTACATACTCCGTGCCTTTACATAGTACCTCTTCATCGCCCTAGCCGCCCACCGGCCAAAAGGAAATACAAAAGTCATGCACGCTGGCACTCGGCATTGCGGTCGGGGGCCAGGCAATCAAATCGACCCATTGCTACGTGCGCGCTTCGGCATTTCCCTCGAGCCTTGGGAGGGGACGGACTCTCAATGCCCTCCTTTCCCTGGCGACCCAATGCAGCGGCTTAGTCGGCACTAGTAAATCCTGTGCACGGCCTAGCAATCGTCCCATCCAACCATCCCAGCAGCTTTCCTTTTTCCGGTTTCTTTTTTTCTCGACTTGGTTCCTGACTAGCGAAGCGTCCACGTCGTACCGTACCGAGGCATCCGAGACGCCCATTGCTGACTGTACATACCAAAGTCTATATCATCAGCCACAGACCATGTCACCAGCCACAGACTGCATCGCACCAGCCTCCCCCACCTCCAGGCCGGAGCCGAGACGGGTGGGGACGGCTTCCGCCGGCCATGAAGATGCCGACTTGTTGACAACGCGGAAACGTCTCGGGACAAACCATCCAGAGTAAGGTAGCTTTACCACGAGACACTGGTTTTGATTACTTACCTCCGTTCCCTCTACTCAATCTCTCTCCCATCGCGTCTCTTTGTTGTCCGCTTGTCCTTCTGTATCCTCAGCTTCCTATCCCCTTGCAGCGTGCTTCGAATTGGCCATCGTCCTCACGTCCAGACTTCAACAGAGCACAATGTCTCCTCCAATTGAGGAGCTCTGGCGGCATCCGCACCCCGAGTCGACACCAATGTGGCAGTTTCTCCAGCACATCAATAGTAAATACCGTCTCAGCCTCAATGACTACCCTGGATTGTATGCCTGGTCTGTCAACAACGTGGCCTCCTTCTGGGAGGAGGTGTGGCACTTTGTGGGCATCGACGCTTCCAAGCCGTTTGATCAGGTATGAACACAGAGCCACTGCTTCATGCGGGTGTCCGAGAACACGAAACGGCGTGTGGCAGTGTGGCGATTGGAATCTCGACTACAATGGAAGCGATAGTACACTACCTAGGCATCGAGTCACTAATCGAAGAAAACGATAGGTCATCCCTCTCGATGCGCCAATGTACCCTCGTCCTGATTTCTTCTCGGGTGCCCGTCTCAACTTTGCCGAGAACCTCCTCTTTCCGTCTCCCGGCCCGGCTCCGGACCCCTCGGCACCCGCCGTCATCACCGTCACCGAGCTCACGGGCTCCGCGCCATGCCCCACCTCGTGGGCCGCGCTCCGCGACGGTGTCCGCCGGTGCACCAACGCTCTGCGCGCTGCGGGCCTCCGGCCGGGCCACGTCGTTGCGGGCTTCACGTCCAACCATGTCGAGTCCCTCGTCGCCATGCTCTCCGCGGCCGCCGTGGGCGCCATCTGGACTGGCATCAGCCCGGACAATGGCGTCTCGGCAGTGCTGGACCGGCTGGGCCAGATCTCGCCCCGCGTGCTGTTTGCTGACAATGGCACCGTCTACAATGGCAAGGAGTGGTCCAGCGTTTCCAAGATGGCCGAGATTGTCGCTGCGTTGCAGCCGCTTGGCCTCGAGACCGTCATCGTGGTCAACAATACCAGCGGCGAGCTCGGTCTCCAAGGTATTCAGGCTAGGGGAATCACTGCTGTCGAGTACGAGTCCTTTCTCGAGACGGCATCCGATGAGCCCCTTACCTTTGAACAGCTACCGCCCTCGCATCCGCTCTATGTGCTCTACTCGAGCGGCACCACCGGTCTACCCAAGGCCATTGTCCATACTGCCTTGGGGACCCTTATTCAGCACAAGAAGGAGCACCTGCTGCATTGCTCACTCTCGTCGTCGTCCCGGATGCTCTACTACACCACTACTTCGTGGATGATGTGGCACTGGAGCATCGGCGCCTTGGCCGTGGGTGCCACCATTGTCGTCTACTCTGGGTCGCCCTTCCAGCCGCATTCCCATCTCTCCCTACCCCGTCTGCTCTCGGACCTCAAGGTTACTCATTTTGGTACCTCGGCCGCGTACCTCATTGCGCTCGAGGCCAAGAACGTGTTTCCAGTAAGGGACCCCAGCATAGATCTCTCGAACCTGCAGGCCATTTACTCCACCGCCTCGCCGCTGCCACCGTCCACGTTCAAGTTTGTCTACGAAGCATTTCCAAAACATGTCAATCTAGGCTCCATCACGGGAGGCACCGACATTATCTCCCTCTTTGGAGCACCCTGCCCCTTATTACCCGTCCGTACAGGTGAGATCCAATGTGCCGGCCTCGGTATGGCTATCCAGGCCGTCGACTCCATCACTGGAGAGCGAGTCCCAGCCGGCGAAGCGGGCGACTTGGTCTGTGTGAAGCCCTTTCCATGCCAGCCCCTGACATTCTTCGGAGCCAAGGGCGAAGCCAAGTACAAGGCAGCCTACTTTGAGCGCTTCGAGGACATTTGCGGTGCCAGGGGCGCAGTCTGGCACCATGGCGACTTTGTGCAAATCCCAGACCCAGGCACCGGTAGCCTCGTCATGCTCGGCCGGTCGGATGGCGTGCTCAAACCCTCTGGCGTCAGGTTCGGGTCCGCCGAGATCTACAACATCCTGACGCGCTTCTTCGCAGCCGAGATTGAAGATGCCGTCTGCGTTGGCCGGAGAAGACGGGAGGACATGGACGAAACGGTTTGCCTCTTCGTCGCCACGAACCCTGGTGCAGTCTTCAGCGATGACCTCAGAAGCAGAGTCAAGGCCAAGATCAAGACTGAGCTGAGTCCCAGACATGTTCCGACCGTGGTAGAGGAGTGTGGCCAGGGCATACCGAAGACGAGTAATGGCAAGAAGTAAGTGATTGATTCACCCCAGATCTCATCCATCGCACAGGCAGCACTCTTACAACCCCTCTCTAGGATTGAAGTTGCTGTAAAGCAGATACTGTCAGGCATGAATGCCAAGACCAATGCCAGTGTAGCGAACCCCGAAGCTCTTGAGTGGTTCAAGGAGTGGGCCAGTCAACATTAAAAGGGCAGAGTAATTGTGAGGAAAACGACGAAGAGCAAATGGGCGGCTGGTTGTATAAGCTCTTCATGAGGTGCTCAAAGTGCGTCCCAGAACCAGTCTAATGTCAGGGGTGAGGCTTATAGACCTCACACCCAGCGACTTCAGAAAACAATAGACCAATAGTATCGTCGCATAAACTTATACTATAGCCGACTGGTTCGAGGTGTCAGGGCCTCTTGCGTCACAAGTAGGCAATCGAGCTGGTTCATTGCTCCAATAGAGGTTCGTTCCCTTCACGCCATGCAGTCAGGTTGTGTTACATGCCGCTACATAATAGTCATATGCCGTCTAAGCGAGTACTGCACCTTTTGTACGACATGTATGTATGTACTCTGCACACGCCTAGCAGTAGAATGTTCTGACTGTCAACTACAGTCCCTGCCTTCAAAGGATCAGCCTGAATTGATAAACAGCGTCCCAACCTAGTGCTTGACATGGGCTTGAACAAGACTAGTATACTGCCTAGCATCTAGACGGGTAGTGTACGGAGACATGGCATCAACGTCGATCGTACCAACAAGACCGATGTAGCCCACGCGAGCGCTGACGCGATACCGTACACAAGCAGTTTGTACATAGGTACTCGGAAGTAGTGTAGTTGATGGCATGAAGTATTGGACGTCTCCAACAAGTAAATACTTGACTACTCCGCACATGTCTACGGTAATTAGGCAGCACGTAGGCAGTCCTCTTTTGCGCTGGCGTTGTCATTACATAGTATGTACAGTAGATTGACGGCCGTGCGAGTCGGGAAAGGGGTTTGCCAAGCCGGGAAGTCCTAGAGAGGCAATGATAACGGTACGTGCTGAGCCTCGATTCTTTATCGTGGTGAATCTAATGGCAGTGCAATTCGATGACCGTTGGGGTTGGCAGGCATATGCTGCTTTCAGCCTTAGGGGACCTGTGGTTCTGGGCTGCCCATCACTGCCATACTCACGGAGTACGGATATCGGTTGAGGAAGCCTCTCAAACAGCCCTTGGATTCCAAACTGTGCGGGACGTCTGGAGAGCAAGAACAAGGCATCAGTGTCAAAGTGTGACCAGGACAAGACAGAGAACCGGGCAAGCCAGGCAGCGTAGCTAGGGGCCATTGACAAGGGGAAGGATGTTGAGGTGGATGCGCTGCGGGTCATTTAGAGGCATCGCAAATTAGGCCGCCAGCGTGCTAAATAGGTATGTATGCGTACAATGGCCAAGATGGCGTAAAAAGGACTCGCCCGGGCACTTGGCTCTAATGGAGCTAATGATTAGCAAAGAACAGATACTGTATATACTTGCAGGCTATTCCGTATAATCCAGCTCGTCCAGCTAGCAAGTCTTGGTTCCATGCGCTGGCCAAAGACTTGACGAGAGGATAGCTCCGCAGCCAACAATCCGTCTTCCGAAGCCAGCCACGAGCCATGAGCCATGAGCCATCGGTGCCCTAGACAGTCGCTTCTTGACGACGCCATGCGCAGCGGCTTGCGCTTGGAGTGAGACTGTGAGATGCCGCGTTGGAATTGGGGGCAGCGTTGCATTCTCCTAAAAACGGCCGGCCCCAGAAGGAGCATGAGGGTCATCGCATCCGTCGTCAAATCCTGCTCTGCACCTCTCTACCTCTAGCTGTTATAACTTGAAACCATTCTGTGGGACAGCAGTCGAGCCAGGCATCCAGGGATAGGCCTCGTTATTGTGTGATCCTGCCACTGGCCAGACCTAGGCACCTTGGCACCTAGGTAGGACAGTGCCCTCATTCGAAAGAAGGGGACATATCCGTACTCCATAATATCCGTACTTTGCTGTGCGGCCAATCCATGTAAGTAAAAGGATGATCGACGGCCAGTGCCCCGGCGCATCAGCAGACCCGGGCATTGGCTCAACTCCACTGGCCTCCACCGTCTCTGCATTTCCCGCAGGAAGCAGAATCCTGCAGGGACTGTGACCCGTAATATAGTACCTACATGTATGTAAGTAATGGTACTTGCGTATAAGAGCAAGACGACTTGGTGAGCGACTTGCAACGGCAATTGCACATACCCATATCCATGCATGTCTCTGTACAACAAACAAACGGGTGGACAAGGCCAACAACTCGTTGCTGGTCTGGACCAAGTTGCGTTGTAGCGCTGGCAGAATAGGGAGTTTCCGGATAAGGGGTCTCCCACAGTCGGTACGGACCAAGTACGTAAGTACCTTACCTGGTAGACAAGACTTGGAATAAATCATCACCAGCCTGTCAATCACTCCGAGGTGAGTAATACCTGAAGGATACTGGCAAGGCCCATATCAAATGCCTGGTTTATCCATGCTGTTCTTCTCGTCAAAGGCAGGTTGGTGACATCGGCACTTGGATGAGGAAAGGTCCGGGCAGAGGCCGCCCTGGTTGCCTAGGGTGAGAGATGCAGGAGAGGAGATGTTGGATCCATTGATTGCAAGGTTGTCTTCCGCCTCTTGTCGCGCGGCGGCAAAGCATGAGGGGCTCTGATTGACTTATTCAGACGTCATTGATGATTCTGGCTGCAGTATGGAGCAATCCTTAGTATTATCCATGCCTGCCTTGATGCTGAGGAGGCAGGAGACAGGAGGCAGGAGGCAGGTACTGTGCCTTGTTCTTGCAAGCATCGGACGCCCGAGTAAGGTAAGAGCACGCTATGCAGAATGGGAAGGAGCACAGGCCTGGGTGGTTTGTCCGGATTGGATGCCGCGAGACTTGGACCGACAAGACCGACAAAGGTTGGGCTAGGCCGGGCTGGGCTGGCTTGGCTTGGACCAAGCTACCGACTGCTAGACAGGGTTTCGGTTGCGGGGCGAGGGGCGCTTCTGGTGCTCATCTTAGAGGAACCTTTTCCTCCCATGTTGTGCTTCCGGCAGCACAGCGCAGCTTGGATTTCGCGCAATGATCCGGTTCTGGCCCCGAGGACAGACTACTCCGTACCTAGGTAGGTAGGTAGCTAAACTGAGCCTTGCTGAGCCATCGATGGCCAACGAGAGTAGCTGGTGGAGGCTGATTGATAGTTGCTTCCTCGATTTCGTGTGCACTTGTTCGTCTACAGGCAGTACTTTGAGAGAAGGTGATGACTGGGTACCTTAATATAGTTGCCGAGATGAGTACCGTGCGAAGGCCCGTTTCGCTCTCTCCAGGGTGTTCGTTTCCAGAAGCATGGTCGGAATCCGGAGACTGCCCGTGCAGCATGCAATGGCAGCTGCTGTTTATGGACTCTAAATGACGAACTTGAAGAGGAGAAGAGAGATAAAAGGCAGGTCGAGCTTAGATGCTTTGGAGAATGCTACGGTAAGCTCATGTCCCGTGGGCATCCATACAAGCAGACGTACCTGCCTACCTATTGACGTAGGATGTACGGAATACGGAGTATGGCGGTGATCTAACGACGAACGCCTCCTGTAGTTGGTACAGTGCGCGGTCCATCCGCCATACTTGGGCCACTCCTTTGAACACTTTTTGTCAGCAAAAGCCTCATCCTGTCTTCTGCACAGAGAACCTGTCATGTACCTCTCGATAAGTATTATCGTGTACATAGTAGCTGTTTTTAGCGAGCGCGGCCGCAAGGGACAGGGGCCCGCTGCGGCTTCCCCCGTGCTTGCGTGCATGCATGTGCATGTGCAAAAGGTATTCCATTCTCCTGACCTCGAGCAAGGCCGTTCCCGTCCGATGGATGGGAAATGCGCTGTGCCCTCTGTGCTCTGTGCTCTTTGCTCTATAGATAGGCAGATACACAGTATGCTTTTCAGCACTGTGAATTGGAAGAGCTGCCATCACTCGGGCTTCGGTATGATATGTAAGGCACCCGTTAATACCTCTGCCTGCACCTATTGATGCAGGTACATGACATGTACCACGTATGATGTATGTACGGTAGGTACCCGGGGAGAAATAGCAGGGCGACAACAGGAACAGATATGGTATTCGGCCGTGTTGCGCTCCGAGTAGATGTTACCTCACGTTGCGTGAACCTTCGTCTCGGGGACCGGTCCCTGGTTCCCCCCAATTGGATCAATTGCTGTAGATGCACGGGAATGCCCTCGTCCCATGCCATGATCGGGACTGAGTCGGCCTGCGCGTGTACGTATGTACGAGTACGAGTAATACCTCTCGTTCCATCCGCAACGCAACGCAACGCAACGCTTGCTGCCACCACTAATTAGCTCCTGGTCTGGCCTGGGGCTAAGCTGAGTAGGACATTAGAGGTGGACGGCCGAAATTCGACAGCTTGGGGGCCCTAGCGCTGGTCCTCGCCTGTTACTGGCCGAGCAGCCCACCCCCCTGGAGCTTGCATTCCCTCTCCGGGGCTCTCCCCCCTAAATGCTCTGCTAACAACATCCATTGCAAGTCCGCCTAGGTACTGTACGAGATACTACCGCGCACAGTCTCAATCTACAATCCGCACGCACGCATGCTTGCAGTACTCCGTCCCGTCCCGTACCGTACCTTACAGTGCAGTACAGTACCGTACGTACCTGGGCTCTCCCTCTCTCCCTCCCTCCTCCCTCTCCACACACCCGGCTGCAGTGTCAATTCCATCCGCCCATTCATCTCCATCCCTATCCCCGTCCCGTCTCATCGCCATCTCCATCTCCATCCCCAAGCTCAGCCCAGCCCAACCCAGCTCAGCCCAGCCCAGCTCAGCCCGTCCCGTCCGTCTCCCTCCCTCGTCCACCCGCTCAGCTATTCCGTCGATTCTCCCTCGAAGACGCTGCTGCCGACGACGACGACGGACAACAACGCTTTCGCTTTCGACGATCGACGCCCGCTCGACGAAAACGACGATCTTGGACAAACCGCGCTGACGGCCCCCTTTGTTCCCTCCGTCGCCTGTGACCTTGGCCTCTCGTTTACGCTCCGCAGTCGTCTCCTTCCCGACTCTTGTTACCGGTGTTGCCCGCCCAGGACTCGTCTCGTCACTCTCCTTGCTCGCCACTCCAACTCACAATGAACTCGGCCGGCCCCAACGAGGTCTCGCCCGAGACCATGCAGGCGCGCATCCAGCAGGCGCGCCGCGAGGCCGAGACGCTCAAGGATCGCATCAAGCGAAAGAAGGATGACCTCGCCGACACGACCCGTACGTACCTGGTGCCCACATCATTCCCTCCCTCTCCTCGTCTGGTTTTTCTTGGTCACGATGGCTCCCTCTGCTACACACGCTCTCTGTAAACGTCACTGCCATTGCTATCTACCTACCTGCTGCGTACTCGTAAATATCGCCCAAGTACGATGCTAATCCTCCGTCTGCTTTCCAGTTCGCGCTGTCGCTCAGCAGGCTCACGAGCCCATTCCCAAGAACCAGCTCATGAAGGCCAAGCGCACCCTCAAGGGCCATCTTGCCAAGATCTATGCCATGCACTGGTCCACCGACCGGAGGCACCTCGTCTCCGCTTCCCAGGACGGAAAGCTCATCATCTGGGACGCCTACACCACAAACAAGGTCCACGCCATCCCTCTCCGCTCCTCTTGGGTCATGACCTGCGCCTACGCTCCTAGCGGTAACTTTGTAGCTTGCGGTGGCCTTGACAACATCTGCTCCATCTACAACCTCAACCAGCAGCGCGACGGCCCCACGCGTGTCGCCCGTGAACTCTCTGGGCACGCCGGCTACCTCTCGTGCTGTCGTTTCATCAACGACCGCAGCATCCTGACCTCGTCTGGTGATATGACCTGCATGAAGTGGGATATCGAGACGGGACAGAAGGTGACTGAGTTTGCCGACCACCTCGGCGACGTCATGAGCATCAGCCTGAACCCCACCAACCAGAACACCTTTATCTCTGGTGCCTGTGATGCTTTTGCCAAGTTGTGGGATATCCGAGCTGGCAAGGCTGTGCAGACGTTTGCTGGCCACGAGTCCGACATCAACGCCATCCAGTTCTTCCCCGACGGCCACTCCTTCGTCACTGGCTCCGACGACGCTACCTGCCGACTCTTTGATATCCGTGCCGATCGCGAATTGAACCTCTACGGAGTAAGCCGTGTCTGACTCGTGTTGTTTTCATATGAGGTGCTAACAGCTTTCCAGTCCGAATCCATCATGTGCGGCATTACCTCTGTTGCTACTTCCGTATCTGGCCGACTCCTTTTCGCTGGATACGACGACTTTGAGTGCAAGGTACGTATTTGCAGCGGAAACTCTTTTGGATTTGCGACAATCCTGACAATGTGGAATAGGTCTGGGATATCACCCGAGGCGAGAAGGTTGGATCACTTGTTGGTCACGAAAACCGCGTCAGCTGTTTGGGCGTCAGCAACGATGGCACGAGCTTGTGCACTGGTTCTTGGGACTCGCTGGTACGTATTCCAAAGAAACGGCACTTTTATTTCAACGAGTTCGGCTAACCTGGTGAATAGCTTAAAATCTGGGCCTACTAAAGACAGTCAGTAATCAAGGATGGATGATTTGTCTGGATATCCCAGTACGCGCCGCGGCCTCTATACTACTTGCGCCACGACGACTATATCTCCCACCATTCCCGAAAATCGACCACGCCCTTCTCACATGCGACCTGCTGGCGTACGCACGACGAAGTGACGATCCGTACCCTCTCTCACACACACACCTTATACCGACGAACTTTTTCCCGAGCCGAGCGCGCGAAGACTTACAGCGTGGGCCGTTTCACGTGGTGGCTAGGGACACACTGGCTGATGCGATACCTATTTTTCCTTTTAACTGTTCGCTTTGTGCTTTTTTATATCTCCTGCAAATTCTCTGCACTTATAGTTGTCCTCTTCCTGACACAACTTGGGCTGTTAGTAATGGGCGGTTGTATTATTTGGACGGGTTTCCTCTTCATGTCTTCAGTCCCCCTCTGTTCTCTGCATCTGCCCGACTCTCCGCAGCGCTTTTTTATGCCTACTCTTTTCAAGCTCAACTTGAAGCAAGAGAGGACGACCCGGAGACTCTCGCAGGTGTGGTAATTACGGGGCCATCCAAAGGAGTTGACGGCCATCATACCGAGCAAAAATTTCAGCCTCGAGATAATACATTTCGATGATTCAAAACCTCAGAAAAGGAGAAGACCGTACAAAAGTGCACCTACTGTTGTCGCCAGCCCTGGGAGCACTCTCATCGATTCGATATCATCCGTTATAATAAAACAAATCAAAAAAAAAAAAGAAAGAAAAAAGGACGTTGATAGGAGTGCATCCCTGCTCATGTGAAGAAGGGAGCAATGATGCAGAGACTCGATGTATTCGAGGGTCGCTTTTTTGCAACGTGGTTGACCTTTGGATGCTGTATTCTTCCTGTTGAAACAGTTTCTTATCTCGTTTTATCTGGGTCCCCCCATGCCATACCTGTACTCTTACATTTCGCTGATGGTTCTGCTTTGTTTCTTTATTCACATGCAAGACGACAGTGAGCGGTGGTGGAAATATGGCACGCTTGGTGGAACGAAGCTATATTGGCAAAAGGGAGAGAGGGATGGAGGGGGTGAGAGGAGGAGACAGCATGTCCAAGGGGTGAGCTAGAAGATAGACAACAGCCACAACTCAAGGATTCCTTTGTGTCATGTTGCCCTCGTGGATTCCAGCGTACCCATGCCATTTGCTCTTGACCATGTACCGAGACATCGATGTGTGAAGAGTAAAGCTATACTCTGCAAATGTAATCGTAAATAGGAACGATGGGCTCGAATGAAGAGTGTTTTCAGTGAGTGTGCGCCGACTCGCTACGCCCATGTCAGATATGATCACGCTGGACGTTCAGTCGGCGACAAAGCTGGGAAGATGAAGACCAGACTCTGGAACGTATCCATATGTGGAAAGGAATACTCCTAACATGAGAAGTATATGTATATGGTAATGATTACCGCGTAATAGTAGTGGTCGAGGTGAGCAGTCCGAGATATTATTTCGAAGGCAGATATTATGATTTGCTTTCCGACTGATGACACTCCCTCGAGATGAGCCGTTGGGTGATTGAATATCGTTGAAAGTATATGTACCAAGTATCGCTTGCTTGGACGGCAAGGGAGAACCCTCATTTCTGTTGTGGTGATTAAGTCACTTTGAGCCGTAGGGTATGTCCCGATATCTATCCAATGACTCTCGTAGGAATACTGCGCCGCTCTTCTGTGACATCTCAAATGCATAGTGGAGAGAGAGAAGTGCTAAAGGTAGGGCTAGGTCTGTACTAGAAGTTGCATGCCTCTTGGTCGTGGCGGTTGTTGTTCCGTGAGTGTGACGGGTTTGGTAGGACTTGTACGGACGGGCATGGCGTTTACCCGAGGATAGTCGATGGATAATGACGTTTACTTGGGGGATTGACCTTGGTGGTTACTGTAACTGGAATCCTGTTGAATCAATACGTACTTGCCCATGTCCTCATCCCATTCGCTGATATCTCGTCGTTGCAGGCTGCGACTTCGTCGTCGGTATCAGGTGCAGTTACGGTGATGGACGACTCAACTAGATGACTTTGGAATCAAAACTGGCCTCCAACGCCCCGACGCCCCGACGCGCCTAGGCAAGGCTGAGCACATGACGAAGACGGGTTTGACCACGTATCAGTTTATGGTGACCATCTCGACTCGCGCAGCCTCAATCTCAATACTGCCAGCCGCACGATGCCGTCACAAGGCCCACTGACCACCCGCACCAGCGCGTCATGAAGTGGTGAGAACTGTGCAGTACGTAGGATGGCCGGCCGCCAATGCCCAGCGGGACGTGCTCGCAACTTGTAACGCGTATGCCGCGCTCAATGACTGCAGGCGTGTTAGAGAGGGCGGCGGTGGACTAGAGACGGTCATGCCGATTTCGGTGTGCCATGGCTCGAGCTTGACATGGCAGAGGCCGGCCAGGAGCCCGTGCTGGTGATATGATGGGGGTTTCGGGAAATCATGTGCCTGCGTTTTTTTTGAGTCCTAGGCTCCAATGCCTTGGGTCTAGATCGGCAGCTGAAGGATGGTGATACAATCTGGGGAATGCTGGTGTTGTAAAAAAGGCTGATGAACGGGGTTCGTTGACTTGGCGAGGCTAAGCCCGCATTCCATTTGTTTCAACGGGCCGAGCGTTTTCCAGATTGAAGCTGCTTTGTTTCTATTTCGGGAGCATGCCTGGCTTTTGCGAAATGATGCCCGTTGCTGCGAGGCGAGTTGTTGAGGTCGTGAGAGATGGGAGACGGACATTGGGCATCAGACCTGACAAAGATGTCTGGTCCATTTCAGCCAACAAAGACAATGACAATGACAAAAGCAAGCAAACAAGTCAACAAACAAACAAACAAACAGTCAAGGTCATTGATGAGAGGATGATGACAACATGGTGCTTGTGGATTTTCGTTTAGGCCGTACCGCAGGAATGCGGAAGCCAGATATGAAGGGACAACCCTGTCCCAATACTCGCACGAGCTGCGTGATGAGCAACGCCACGCCATGTGTAAACTGAAGCCTATGACAACCATTGTCCAGCAGGCGTTCGTCGGGACAGGATATGCCTGTACATGACACGCGCGAGGAAGATTGTTGCTGTGCTGTGCCGTTCCATCCTCCGGACAACGCAGCATCGAGATCCTTTCCAGAGGCAAATGCGTCTCCGTCCGGAAGTTGGCAACTGGCTGGACATCTTGGCTAGTTTGAGACATTGGATTCAGCCCCATGAACAAAGAAAGATGATCGCCCTCTAGCTCAGCCACCATGTACGATGGCCGATTTACTTCCATCACGTCCCGCCCCCCCTCGGCCGGGCTGCAAGTCGAGTCAATCTGCGCAATGGCGCCGTGGCGCTGGACTCACCGTCGACCGGTTCTGCGGTGATGAAACGGCCTAGGAGGTGAAACCGGGTGCGGTGCGTGTGTGCTCGAGGCTAGTCGAGTCTTTAGCGGAGGGCGCCGTGGAATGGAGGAGAGGATGGGGGACGAGGGTTGGAGATGTTGGAGTGACAAGACGGAAACATTTGTTGCAGTGTTTCATGGGAAATCAGATGAAGTCGAGAGGGAGGTGGAGCGTGCGTGTGCTGGCGAAAGAGGAAATGATGGCATTGCTGTTTATGCTCATGCTCATGCTCATGCTCATTCTCGCGGGCTCGTACTCATCATGGCCACGCTCATGCCCGCGCTCATTCATGCCATTGCTCCTCCAGTCAGAGCGAGCCGTCAACGGCCTCGTTGGGCACAGCTTTGCTTTTGTTTCGGAATAGTTGTGCATACGTCACAGATACAGATACAGATACAATGCTTTGCTTTGTTTCGTAGGGGTCGAGGGTGACCGACCGATTGTCAGGTGGTTGAGGAGATGGGGACCCAGGGTGTCGGGACCATGCTTGGCTGCCAGCAGAAGTAGACAAGACAAGAGGAGGAGAGAACAGCTCACGAGGCTCGGTGGTTCCGTCCAAGGGCCCTGGTCCTGGTAGCGACGCGGTTTGGCGCTCGAGCAGAGCACGCGCGCATTCTGCTGCAGACTTGTCTGTAACTAGAATGGAGACACCACCGGCCACTGAAACGGCACTATCGTGGTAGATCACGCATGCCAGCGTCGGTGGGCGGCATCGTCACCGTGCTTTGCGCTGCATGTACGTTTGACAGGACGTCGCACAATACTAGAGTACGAGGGAGCAGAAGAGGGAAGACGGACAAGAGGAAGAAGAATAATCAAGGCGTTGTCCGCTGCTGTTGCCGCTGCTGCTGCTGCTGCTGCTGCTGTCGTGTTGTCGTATTCAAGCCGCCAGTCTCAACCCCTGCACGATTCATCCTCCAATGTCCCGTTCGGGCATCGCCTTGATTTCCACAAGAGGGCACACCCGGCACTGGAAGCCACTAATATTAACTAGCAACGGCTTCCATAGGGCAATGTCGTGGATATTTCGGTCCCTGGGCTAATTGTGTGGCTTGTCCCTGCAGGATTCGTCAGGGAGATGGGTTAGTCAGTCTGCCACTTCTGCTTCTGCTTCTGCTTCTGTCTCAACCTCACTCAACCTCGCCCATCCAAGCCCATCCTAAAATCCATCGTCATCCACATCCACATCCACATCCACATCCTCGCCAGCGCCGCTCCCTGCAACGTGCACCTCACCCCCTGGCCCTTTCTTTGCCTCTCTCTTTGCCTCTCACTCTCAGCCATCCCAGCCTGAAACAAGCCCGGCGCCGCGTCGACTCTGCCTCTGCCCCTGCCCTTGTCCAAGCTTGTTCCATCCTGGACCTCGACTGTTCCCCTTCTCCACTTGTTCCAGAACAATACCTGGCACCCACGCTTTCTCGACCCGACGCTCGCTTGACTGCTCTCTCTCTCTCACACCTCCGCCGCCCAGTACTTATTTAGAAGCATCCCCCGTCACCTCCAAGCATCATGTCGACCGCTGCCCAAGACGAGTTCAACGCGCTCATCGCAAACAACACCACCCGTGAGACTCTTCATCCCGACGACCGTCAGGACCCCGACCTCGCAGCCTACCCAGATCTCTCCGAAGAAGACACCTTCCGCAACACACAAATCGACGCCGCTATGCGCATGTCCACCGTTGATCGTCTCACTGGCGCTGGCGCCTCCGAGATCAAGCTCCCCCCCGTTTCCTTCGACAGCGGCCGTGCAACCGGTGTCAAGGGCGTCATTGCCGATGCCCGCAACTACGAGGCCGCCCGCAAGAGCAACTGGAGGAGCCGAGTCCGCACCGCTCGCCAGAGCATGTTTGGTTCCGAATCCCGCTCCCGTTCTTCCTCCAAGACCGACAGCGAGACGGATGAAGACCGCAACAGCGGCTCCGATGGCGACGAGGAGTCCTTCCTTGCAGAGTGGAGAGAGAGCCGCCGACGGGAGCTGGAGAGCGAGGCCAGCCGCTCCGTCAAGAACCGGAGAACCAGCCCCAGTGTGCGCATCTACGGACGCCTCGATGAGGTTGACGCCCTCGGGTATCTCGATGCCATCGAGAAGGTGAACCGGGAGACCACTGTCGTCGTCTTTGTCTACGACCACGAGGTAAGCACACTCACACACGCACACCTAAACGTGTCCTTGAAACTAACAGTAATGCCAGTGCGAGGTCTCAACCACCATTGAGTCGGCTCTCATGCCACTTGTCAAGAACAACCCCACCATTCACTTTGTCAAGGTTCACTATGAAGAGATTGAGTTCGACAACGCCGCGGTGCCGGCCATTCTGGCCTACCGCAACCAGGGTGATGACCTGTTCGCCAACATGACGGGCATCATTGAGATGATTCCCGACGACGAGAGCTTTGGCACCTCGGCTTTGAAGCAGCTCTTCCAGAAGCACGATGTGCTGTGAGCTTCGCCTTCCTTTACCTATGCTATAATGCCGTCATGTCGAAACGCAACCCGACGTCGTCGCTGGGCTTCGCGTCTCAACCCTGTTACAACTACAACTCTCTCTTTGTTATGATACCCCTGCACTACACCTACCTACCTTGCCAGCAAGCCCCCACAGGGGCGTACATCGGGGACTTTGGGCATATGGTTCCCATCTCTCCATTTCTTTTGTTCATGTATCATTGTTTTCCGGGAGTCACCTCTTTATTCCGCATATCGGCCCGGGGCCTTAAAAGATGAGAAGCCTGTCTATTGAATCATTTGGATCAAGGGAATGATATTGGAAAGGTTAGAAGGTGGAATTTGGGATGAAGGCACAATGGGACATGCGGATGATAGATCTGAAAGGACGCATGTTTCTCCATGGGATAATACTCTGGCACCGTTTTTTTTGTACTCTGCCATCTACTACATGACTTAATTGATATTCCACGACCTGGAATTTTCTCCAACACTGCTTTCAGCTACTACATGATGTGACGGAATCTTGCCAAGCTTGGCAGACTCGGCGACGGGACACACATGGTGTTGGTTGTGTAACACGGCATTGGAGGTGCAGACGGCGATGGTCAGAAGACGTCGTCTCACCATGCCATTGCTCTTCCAAAAGCGTCATCAGTGTAGTTATTACGTGATATTAGGGTCCATCGGGGACTCACTACGATGTAGATGCAGGGCGTTTCAGAGGCTGTGTCAAAGGCTGGAACATGCAGCTGACGGCATCTTCAGAGGCGGTAAGCAACAGCGCTCCGCTACGTTAGCATATATAGCTGCTACGTAGTAGGCTTCGACCACTGCAATACTCGAGCCAAGTTCTGATAGCAAGATGTACAGTACAGTATGGTCGATACAGTATGAGCTTGTCAGCGCATCACGGGATGGTCATGTTCACGCGCCACCGGATGGGATCCGTACAATACCCCGCAGATCCTGGTTCACGGGTGCGGTGGGGTCGTCTTATCGTTGGCGGCGATAGCAGCTTTGGAGGGGTACACCGAGTTGTCGTGATCGTCGTCGTCGTCGTCGTCGTCGTCGTCGTTACCGTCGACTATTTTGCAATCGTTCCAAGGCATTGAACCGGCTGGTTATGGTTTATCCAAGTACTGCAGCTTGGCAAATGAGTCGAGAGCCCCGGCTTTTAGACTTGTTCATTGTGATGCTCTGCGTTTGGGGCATTGACTTTAGGGCCATTTACCTGGATGGACTGCAAAGATGTGGAGACGCCCATGCTATCCAGGCAAAGGTATCAGATGACGATAGTGGCCTGTAGCTGTTTGTAAGCTACCGTGGCTACCTTAGGTACTGACGGAACCTGGCGAGGATCAAGACGGACACAGTTTTATCAATACTTCCTGATGAATCATCTAGATTTGCACAATAGAAACGGAGCATCGGGGAACACACACACGGCCAAGTATAGCTCGGTAGGTGGTTTAAGTTACCACCCCGATTCACTCAACCGAAGAGCTTAATAGGCAGAGCGCCAATGCACATTCACATCAGTTTGAGCTGTCTGCTGCAGCTGCTTTGCAAGAGAGAAAGCCCACTTCAAACGCAGAGTATGACACTGTTCAATTCCATCATCCATCATCCATTATCCACCATCCATCCATCCACGGCTTGTCGCCCGCCCCCCCCCCCCCTCCCCCCCAACTTGCTCTGCTACCTTTGTTAGCTCCGCATCGATCAAGCCGCCGTTGCAAGTCGCAGGCCAATACGACCTCGCCTCCCACTGGCAGCCAACGCAAACTTACATTGACTTAACTTACAGCTCCGGTGCTACTCTACATTGTCTTTGGCCTTGACTCCCCCGCGCCCCGCTATTCAATCAGGCGTCTCTCTCTCGTTCCATCCTCAGCCGCTCCAGCGAGGTGCACCAAAGTTGCCCCCTCAGGCACCGGCCTGTCAGCTTTCAGGCAACAGAGCGTCTACTGTGCCTTGTCCGGGAAGGTACTGCAAGACAACGTCGCTTTTGTGTGGAGTTGACATAGCAGCCCCGGCGCGGCCTGAGCGCTTCTCTCTCCGTCCCTCCATCGTCTTGGGGCTTCGTTCTTCCTCCGTCGCAATCGTCAGTCAACGCGTACTGCACTCACATTCATGGTGGTAAGTGACTCTTCTTTCTGCCTGGCTTCTTTTCGTTCCCTTTCTCCTCCACTTCCACTTCCATTTCCACTTCCCCTCCAGCTCGTCTCGAGCCGTCTTCACTCTCGGGCTGCCTTATCGAGGCCAGACTCTCCGGGTTTACACTTTGTCCTGCTTTGCCTTTCCGTCCCCCTCCGACCTCTACTCATTTCACTCTCTCCCTCCCTTACTCGCCCTCATCTCTCCTTTTGCAACGCACCACCTTCTTGGTTACTTTGCCCTCTTCGCATCCCGCACCGTGAGCGTCTATCATGTGACGTCGTCGTTGCTGATTCAGGTATCCTCTCGTTATGGAACAGCAGGGCACGCCTCCTTGCACACCATCTACTGTCCGCCGTGATACCCAATCTATCCGACCTTCACCTTCGCCCTCGCCTTTGCCCCGTCCTGTGGATTCTCTGAGAGCCAAGTCGAAGAACAGCACGCAGAGCACTGCCGCCACTACCGCCATCACCACGACCCTATCAACCCCGCCTTCCACGCCCGCCTCGACCTTTGCCTCGATTGCGACCCCTCCCCGAAACCCGCTTTCGACCTCGGAGCCGTCGCTGCGTTTCCCACGCCCGCAGGGCAGCCGACACCTTGCCAACTGGATCACGTCGAGCAACCCAGACATCATGCGTGTCACGTCCACCGAGGACACCGGACTGTCCGAATCCACCTATGAGCTCATCTCGGGCACCGACACCGAGTCCCAGGATGGCAACTATAATGAGTCTATGAGCGAGTCGGTCGGATCTCTCGACTTTCACCAACCCGATGACGTCCATAGTCTTGCCGGGACCGAGCAGACCTGCGATGACGAGTCCATCGCCGACGAATCCGACATCAACGTTCCGCCAGCCTGTAGTGCGGAAGATGATAACCAAGAGGAGCTTGTCGTCCTCGAACATGCTGAAGCTGAAGAGGAGAAAGTAGATGCGGCCACGACTAAAGATGGACCGGACGCCGGGGTAGAGATGGAAGCCGAATCCGAGGCCGAATCCGAGGCCGAAGCCGAATCTGATGATGAAGCTCTTTCGCGATGCTCCCTCGAATACACCCAACAGAGTCTCAAGACGCCGTCCATGCCCACTCCGGAAGCCAGCAGGTTAGTGGAGAACTCCGATGACCCCACCGCGTCCGCCGGGGCCAATACCGCCAAGCCCCGAACCGGTGCAGCCGGCCGTCACGGTATCAGACAAGTCTTTGCGGTTCCGTGGAACCTGGAAACCAGAGTATGGGACTCGTTCGTCGACTCTGTTCTGGCGGTGCTCCCGGCCCTAATTTTCGGCCTCGTCGTGGTCTTACTGATCCCCGTCTTCTACTCTCCACCACCCAAGCAAGCTAGCCCCCACATCCCCGCTGATGCCCACGAGATTACCACCACTACCACGGCCAACATCCCGTCTTTCGCCCTGCCCTCGAGTAAGAGCTCGTCAACACAGCGAGCACTCGCCACATCGGCCGGTCTAATCCCTCTCGAGAGTCTCTTCTCTGATGATTGGCTGTTTGCCGCAAAGAAGCCTGATTTGGCAGTGACCAAGCAGCATGGATCGCTCCTCATTCACGTGCCTCCCAAGGTTAAGGAGGCGTGGCAAGCAAAGCAATGTCTGAAGGTGACGGCAACGCAAGGGGAGGATCCTATCGACCTCGGAGTATCATTTGTTGATGAGGGTATCCTCGTGAAGCCTGCCTCTACAGACTCTCATGGCACCATTGAGTTGCGAGTTGCTGCCACCTGCCGGCCGAAGATGGACAAAATACTCGAGGTTGTCCCCGATCGCGGTATGATGCAAGAGGCCCTGGAGATGACCAAGAATCTTGCTCATGACCTAACTGAAATGGTTCCAGCTGCTGCTCAGGAGGCAGAGCGTCGATTTGAGGAAGCAAAGCGGTCGCTGGAGTTGGCTTCAGACAACGTCTTGTCTGCATCGGACAACGCACTCAACTCTTTGACCACCAGATTCCACCAAGCTCATCAATCTCTCGCCTACATCAGGGTCAACGCTCGCAACCGTGTCCGCGGGTTTGCGAAGAAAGTAACCATTGTTGCTGGCCAGGCTGCAAAGAATGCTCCTCGTGCAGAGGAGGTCCAGGCCCATGCCCGACTTGGCCTTCTAGATGCTCAGATATCAGCTAAGCTATGGTGGCTCAAGATGACGGGCAAGGAAGACGAGTATGCCAACTATCAGCGAAAGGCCCAGGCTTTCCTCGCGCAGACACGAATCGAGACGATGAGGAGACAGAAGCCGAGCCATGTTGACGATGTTGCCGGCAAGATGGAGCCTAGGGCCCGCCCCTGGGCCAAGGCTTTCCGACAAACCCGGTGTGGACGCAGATACGGCCAAGGGCAGAAGAGCACATATGAGTGTAAGGTCGCCAAGTGAGGGGAGGCGCATCACCGATGATGGCTGTTTTGTTTTGTTTTGTTTTGTTTTTCATGTTCAGTCTACATATTCCCCCCCCCTTTGAGATGATGGATACAAAGGACTATGGCTGGCATCCTACTATGACATGAATGAAATCGGGCTGGCTATTCTGCGCTATGGGATGGATATTGGAGTGGGATGGAGTTTGCCGTTTTTGTTTTGGTCTCGCAGCATCACGTAGAGAGGCGTGGTATACAATCCCCCTTCTTTCTTTCTATATATCCCCTTCACCGTTGTGCTCTTGTGATGCAGAGCAATTCTTTACCTCCTTTACTGGTGTACATGGACAATCTTCATGCCTTGGAGATGGTGGGTAGGTAGGTGGTTAAAGTGCTTGCACCGCAATGCTCCTTTCAACAACGCCACCGGTAGGTACTACTCGCAAAGGGGCTCGATGGATAAGAGCAGGTTTAATTACAACAAAACCTGTTACTTTGAAACCAAGCAACTGGCTCACTAGGGAGCTTGGATGGCTGATGATGGAACCTGCTTCGAGCGCGAGTAGGTCCTGGCAACGAACTTGGGCGGAGTAATATCCCATGATAGCGCTGTAAGCCAGCCAAGAGCCTGGCTGTGAGCCAATGCTAGAGGCTTCACGTGCTCCACCACCCCCCACAGGCAATTTGCTGGCAGGTCCATGGCGAGGTATCATCCGGGCAATGTTGAGCCTGAGAGTGACTTGGCAAGCGGGTGCCTGACTTGGGACGCCAATCACAGGCCCCAGGGGTTGGGTTGGCTAGCACAAGCGGTAGAAACCTGAGGTTGCCCCTCACGCTCTCTCGCCGCACTTTTTGGGCCCGACAATCAACACCACCATCAACCATTCAACCCACCACAACAACAAACCCTTGATTCCGGTATTTGCTTGCAAGCAGTACTTCATAGCCATCTTGTAAGTGCCCAGTCTTCCGAAAAGCTCTCCCTCCCTTGGCTCCATACCCCTGGCCATGAGCGATCAAGGAGGGGGAAGGAGGGGGGCAAGCACGGGCGTTTCTGCCCCGCCTCCGAGAAAAAGACAAGAAGAGGGGTGTTGTGTTTATCTTACTGAGTCGTGATGCTGACCGAAGCGCATATTGCAGAACCTCTTCCATCATCGCCAAGTCTTTCTAGCCATCATGTCTGCTTCCGAGCCCACCGAGCCCAAGGTCGAGGAGACCAAGCCCGTCGAGACCAAGCCCGCTGAGACCACCGAGGTATGTCATCGATCGTCGCCAACTCGACAACATGGGGGGAACAAGGAATAGTCCGACACGAATCAACTGGCCGAGTTTCCCTACACTGGCTTCGAGTCGTCGTCGTATTGTTGCTTCGTTCTACCACATATTGTCTCGGCCTATACTTCGCCACCAAATACGCTGCTGACCACGCACTCGTCTGATTTAGGCCGCTCCCGCTTCCACCGAGGAGAAGCCCGTCATCTCCTCTTCCGTCTTCTCCATGTTTGGTGGAGGTGCCAAGAAGGAGAAGAAGGACGACGAGGACCGAGGCGACAACTCGGGCAGCGCCAAGGCCCAGCGCGATGCTGCCTCGGCTGCCAAGGAGGGCGACGTACGTACAATACTCCGGGTCTCTTGACGACTGGCCACCCAGAGATGGCTTGGCTCTCTGGCTCTGTCTTGCGTCGGATAGCGACAACCGCAAGACTATATCGCTAACTTATTCTGCAGGAGGAGGCTGCCCCCGAGTCCGAGGATGTCCACTTCGAGCCCGTCATCCAGCTGACCGAGCGGGTCGAGACCAAGACCAACGAGGAGTCTGAGGAGCAGCTCTTCAAGATGCGCGCCAAGCTCTTCAAGTTCGTCAAGGACAGCAACGAGTGGAAGGAGCGAGGTACCGGCGACGTCCGCCTGCTCAAGCACAAGGAGAACGGCAAGACCCGCCTCGTGATGCGCCGCGACAAGACCCTCAAGGTCTGCGCCAACCACTACAGTATGTTGAACCCCTGGTTTGCGAATATAGTATGTCGATGGGTTGCAAAGAACATTTGAAAGCTGACCTCTATTTTTCTTCTGCGCAGTCGTCCCCGAGATGAAGCTGTCCCCCAATGTTGGTTCCGACCGCAGCTGGGTGTGGAACGCCGCCGCCGACGTGAGCGAGGGCGAGCCCGAGGCTGTCACCCTGGCCATTCGATTCGCCAACTCGGAGAGTGAGTGATGCCCGACCCTGCGATAGAAAGCTCATGGGGTCTGAAAGTCGATGCTAACGTTGATGTTTGACAGACGCCAACGGCTTCAAGGATGCTTTCCTCAAGGCCCAGAAGGAGAACGAGGAGCTCTTCAACAAGGCCCAGGAGACCGAGGAGGCCAAGGAGGCCAAGGAGGCCAAGGAGGCCACTGCTTAAGCGGCAGCTCTCTGCAAACATTTGCGTCCCCCCCTTCTGCAGCTCTGGCTGAGCCAGGGGCTTGCAGATGCAAGTCTTTGGCGTACAGCCTGAGATGTCCCCTCTCATGTTCGTCACATCAGCCTTCAACCCGTAAATGTTGCCTCGGTTCCGCGTCGCTGGCAACATTGGCGAGGAGAAGTAACTTACCCACCCCTACCCCATTGCAAATACATTACCCCATAGCCACCCCATACGACACGATACGACATGACACCGCCCAGCACAGCACATGACCACACCACCGCTCACACCACGCTCACATACAACGCCGATTCAGATGACGGGATGAGGAATGGAATGGAGAGTCCTAAAGGTTGGAATGGAGTGGGAAGTGGGCATCGCATGGTGCCCGCCCAGACGGGCTGGCGGATGGGTGGATGGATGGCGTTGAAAGAAAGCACCATATCACACAGCACCTTGAATTTACAATAAGAGAAAGAAAAAAGTTTGATAGAGCCTTGGTGTCATTATGCGTAGAAGCACACGGCAGCGAGATGAATGCATACAACTACAGGTACCACCTACCTTAGATAAAAGGTTCATGTCAGCTGGGCCTGGATTTTTGCGATACGCATGCGGAACACTAGCTGTGCAGCAGCTCGACAGATGCATTGCTGGGTTTGAAATCCCACCATGTATGGTCCATCTTTGTGGTTCAGGGCGATGCGCTACAGGGGGTCTGCCGGCTGAAAACGGGGACCGGTTCCGTGGCGGGAGAGCTGGAGCTTTGGCTGTGTGAGACTGGAAGACTGAGTCGTGGGAGCCTGGGAGCCTAAGAGCCTGAGAGGGCTGTCGGTTATGGCCAAGGGAATAATAGCGTGAAGCACACGCGCACACGCGCACGCGCTCCACAGGGATGAATTGCAAGGGCCAAAATGGCGAGAGACTTGGTGACGGTGCAGCAGAATGGCCAGCTTGTTGGTATGGCTTATGATGAGGCAGATACTCTATCCGTACTTAGCAGATGAATGGGAACACGGTATCTTGACTCAGTGGCTCTTGATTGTTTTGCTCCCCTTTTCCGTGCCGGCTGGTCGTTGGGAAGAGAAGAGAAAAGAAGAGAAGCAGGGGCTGTTTTTAGGGTCCATCCAAGGTGAGTCGAGGTACCTGTTGCTGCTTGGATGGGTACATGCGTTCTATGGGGAAAAGCGGCAGGTGGAAGGCGTAGAAAGCCAGAGACACATGTAGCGCGGAAAGTACCTACCTGACTTGCGTTCTGGCTGTTGCTGCTCGCAGCCTGCCTCTGTCGTTGGCGCCTTGGCCCCAGGCTTAGGCCTGCCCGGGCAGCTCCAGCTCCAGCTCCATGGAGGTCCAGCTGGCTGGCTGGCTGGCCTGTTCCCACTTCTTGTTTCTTGTTGGCTTTGCCTGGGCTGGCTTCCTTTTGCCTGCTTCTGTCTGTCTGTCTGTCCGTCTGCCGTCTGCTTGCTTGCTCGCCTGCTTCATCCTCCCTTGGCCCTGGCTGTCTTGTGCTCCTCTGCTGTCCTGTTGCTCGGACCAAATTAGGAGTCGCCGCGCCTTGTCTTATCCCATCTCGTCTCTATCTGATTTTCCATCCCATCCCATCCTGTCCCATTCTCTCCCACCTTTGCCGCAGCCGACTCGCCGTCGTCATCCACCCTCGCCGCGCTGCACGTCTTCTCGCCGGAGCCTCCGTCCTCGCTTCTCCCTCGTCAATCCATCCATATCCAACTGATCCCAACGACGCCCTTGGCTTGTCGTCGCCCATCCATCGTCACCCGCCGCGCCGCCTGCTGCTGCTACTGCTGCTGCCGGTGCTTGTAAGAGTTCCCCTGTAACGAATTTTCCGTCTGTCATTGAGACCGCCAGTCACCATGTTGGTCGAGGTAAGTCTTGCCATGTTTCCATCCCGTCCCATCCCGTCCCATCTCATTCTGCATTGGCAATTTTCGTGCCTCTCTTAGTCGTCGCCCTCGTCAGCATCTTCATCCATCACCGTCCTCTCGCCACGCCCATACCCGCGCACGCTTGCTTAATCTTCTGCTCCCTTGATTGTCACTTACTGTTGCTGCCGCCTGCCCAACTGCCCTCCCTCACCACTGTCCAAGATGGACCTGTCCCATGCCCCCATATTGTCCTTCACCATGGAGTTTGCTGGGCTCGCCCAGCCGGCCTATCACGTTTGCCTCGCGCGCGTACTTATCCGGCCGAGGCTGCTTGGAAGTGCCTGACAGCTGTCAAGAGTTTGACGCCAGGTGCCCGTCTTGTTGTTGCAAAAAGACATGCGCGCGGCGTTTCGTGACAATGCAAAACCAGGCGGCTTTGTATCCTTTTCCATCGTCGCCCTCTCCATCACTGCCACTCCCCAACGCACCTTCATGCCCTTGCCACGATGGGGCATTCAGTTCGCGCACTACGTTCGCGATCTGCCAAGTCCAATACCTCAACCCCTGCTCCAGCCAAGTTTCGTCCTCCTAAGACGATTACTCCTGATGCCTGCAATCCTTTTGCTGCCCCCATCGCTAGCACCACCTCCGTGTTGCCTACGCCAGCCAATACTAACATAGTGCAGAGGAAAGTCAGAGTCATCACCGAGCAGAGTGTCATGTAAGTCGACCCATTCAGAAACATCGGCACCATGTTCAAGCTGCGATCGGGTCACTAACACAACGCCATAGTAACAAGCCCTCGCCGGTGGCCGAGTTTCCTATGCGGGAATGGAGCCTGAAGCTGTACATCCTAGACGAAGATGGCAATGAGCGGCCTGCCGATGTCTTCACCAAGGTCGTGTATAATCTGCACCCGACCTTTGAGAACCCGGTCCAGAGTATGTCGTCCCGTGCCATTCTTGTCCATTATCCCAGCCTGTCGTGTTGCTAACGCTGCCGCCTTTGCTTCCCCACGCAGCCTTCCACAAGCCGCCATTTTCCTGCAAGAACGAAGGATGGGGCGAGTTCGAAATCAGCATCGACTGCTACACGACTGAGAAGACAAAGCTTGCGCCCATCATCCAGGATCTCAACTTTGCGCAAAATAGATACGAGGTCGACCACCCCGTCGTCTTCAAAAACCCTTCCCAGGCGCTGCAGGAGCGCCTGCGCGAGACTGGCCCCCTGCCTACCGACGATGATCGGCCTAAGAAGAAGGGCTTGGCTAGTAAGAAGAGCACCCAAAAGTACGACTTTGAGAAGATTGCCGAGGCATTGGAAAAGCTCGAGGAGGAGGACCTGCTGCGTGTCATCCAGCTCATCAACGAGAATAAGGGCCCCGACACATACATTCGGAGCGACGTGGAAGGTAAGTCTACAAGCCCACATCCCCCATTTTCTTCTCTCAATTGATGTGTGTGATGGGCTAATAGTGGATGACTTGATTGAAGCGGGCGAATTCTCCATCGACCTCTACACCATGCCAGACCTCCTCACGACAAAGATCTGGGATCACCTGGTGAGTCTCCTTGTCCCATGGCCGTGGCGCTTGGGCTCTCCTTGTTCTTGCCGAATTGTGCTGACCATGATCACTTCGTATCTTTTAGCTTAAGAAGGGGCTTGTAACCTAGGTAGCTCACCTGCGCGATTGCCACCCATTGCTGGGAGTGTTACGAACACGTTGGGTAGGCTCCTTTGTGGTTTTCCTTCTCTCTGCTGTCACTGGGCGACTGGACCGTCGTGGGCAACTGCAATACGTTCCTCGGGGAACGGCTAGGGCCTGACCAAGAATGCCGGAGAAAAAGGCCAGTTGAAGAAGAAAAGTGGATGTTTTTAACGAAGCGAACAAGGAGAAAGGAAAACGCAGCTGTGTCTAGTGAAAACAAAATGGCGGGACTATCATGTAATGTGTTGACAGGTTAGTAGGGGCCTTTGAGGAACTGGGGAATGCTTGCCAGGCCGAGTTCTTTTGGCTTCATTCTACCCATACCTACCTAGCTTCCTGCCTACATGCCTTTCTAGGTATCAAATACAACTAGCTTCTTAGCCTCTTGAGCGTATAAATCTGGACGAGTTACTCTGTAGGATAGTTATATATGTGCTTGGTGTTGTGGTAAATTTCAGTTAAAATGGCTGGATAAGAAACCTCACTTTACAAAAAGAAACCATTATTCACCGTCGTGAACAACAAAAACATACAACAGCGGGGATTCGCTGGTCGTCACCGACCCAACTACTAATCCGCCCCTTACCAGCTTATCTATGGGAGAGCGGACGGGATCCCGAGTTCTCTGGTAGGTATGGTCGTATGTGCTTGTTTGGTTTGCAAAGTTGACTTATGTAGGTAGTCAATCAGCCCCGTGCTGGAGCATGCCGACAGCTCGAAAAGTCTCATGACTTCACTCTGATTACCTGCATGGGTGACTTGGAATAGCTAGGGATGATATTGGGTCAAGTTGACACTCGTCATAGTATTGCCCGGTCGCAATGTAATGCGTCTTCTATCAGATTGGGCTTATGGTTGAGTCGCGGATAGACAGTGGTGCAAGCGCCATCTGTATATCCATGTACGTACAGTGCTCCGCAACAATAGGTAGTCTGTAGGGGGGGATGACAAGCGCAAGGCGAAGTACGGAGGACGGAGGGCGGAGCAACGATGGGGTCGTGGCCGGAACCGAGCCCCGGCCCCGGCCCCGGCCCCGGACCGGGATGACGGGGCCTGGGTTATGCACGTGCTTGTGTGCTCGCGCGTGCGTGCAGCATGCATGGGGCATCTACAAAGGGGATGTTGGCTGCAGTTACGAAAGAGGTGCATCCATGATCCAGCGATTTGTCGACTGGACGCACGCGCCCGAATTGCTGGTTGATGGTTGGTGAGGCTCACTTGTGGTGTGTGTGGCGGGGGGAACGGGGAGACCAAGGAAGAGAGTCTGGAGAAGGAATGGATCCCAAGTTTGCGTGACGACGATTGGGTTACTAGAGGGATATTGCAGGACAAAAAGTTATTCCAGAGCATGATCTGGCTTGATCAGAAGAGCACATTGCTTACTTTCATGGTTACACACTGCGTGCGCAGGTCGGTAGGTATGCCTTGATATTTGTTGGGTGGCACCTTGGGATCTGCATTTGGTATCTTGCAGGTACTTGTACCATGCAGCAGAAGGGGGTAAAAGCTTGACATACGTACTTGAGAAGCACGGGTGGGTTGTACTGCAGCGGAGGGAGTGTTTGATGCTACCATTGTTGGATATGCCACTGGCTGGCTGCAATGCCATGTAGGTTGGATTTGGCCTTGACAAATCGATGCCGATCGATGCCACCCAGCAAACGTCGATGGCGCTCGAAGGAATTGGGGAGAAGACAGTCAGATAGACGAGGAAATGCTGTGTCCGGAGGGAAGCTGTTGGTGAGGAGCAAAGGTTCCAAGGAGCCGTGATCTATCGAGGGACTGAAGAAGATATCCGTGCGTACATGAGGCGCCACCAGTATGCACATGGTAGACAAAAGATCCCTGGCCGTGCCAATCAGAGCCGCCTCGCGTATCGGGGCACACGAACGAACAGGTGGCAGATGAAGGAGGGGAGAATGAAAGAAGAAGAAGAAAAGAGGACGAGATCCAGCTGATACTCAAGGTACTGTATCCGTAGCTGGGTTGGAGATGATATCAGCGTCTTCCTTGGCACTGTGCTAGTGCTACTGTACCATGTCCAACACACCTTGTTGGGAGCCTCGAGTACCAAGCAAACCAACTCCTCAGGGACCATCGTGGAGACGCCCAGGCTTACTTTACTACCTACCCTTTCAGGTACAGCGGACAGACGCCTTGTGGTTTCTGGTAGTTGGTGTTCCCTGCTTTGCCTGTCGTGGTCGTGGTCGTGGTCGCGGTCGTGGCTGATTGATGCCAATGATTCACTGCCAGTCGGTTCAGTCATCCTCCAAGCCCTTGTCTCGTCACCTGAACATTTCCCGTCTTGCATCAACTGCACTCACTGCATACAACCTCTCCTGGCCTCACCAATTCGCCCTCTGGGCTTCTCAAGGTTATCGATTGCGTCGTCTGATCCCCAGTCCTGCTTGATATCATTCCAGGAGCCAATTCAATTGCGCATCCAATGCCAACCCACACGCTGTACGCACGCTCCGACTTTAACCCTGCGCATATCCGTTGTTTATTTCACCGACCGGCCGACCGCTAGCTTTATTACGGGGACGGGAGCCAACCTTTGTTTGTGAGCACCGCCCACCCGTTGAGCCGTTCGTCGCTACAGTGCGCGCTCAGTCGCTCCCGTCAACTGGCGGGGAACCTCGAGTTGCAACTCGCCGCAGCTCCCGACATCCTCGGTCCCCGAGACCAACAAGTTCAGTCTAGGCCCTCGTTTTCAGCCATCAGGTGGTGCTGGTGAAGCAGGCTGGACGCTTCACTGATACCAACTGGGAAAAGGAAGAAGAGGGAAGAAAAAAAACACTGCCCCCGCTTCCAGTCTGAAGCCAAAGCCCCCCCGGACGGGCGTTGCAGCAACGAGGCAACGCACAGGCGCGTTAACTTACGCTACGACGCTATTGTCCCAAGTACTTATTGGTCCCTGTAACCTCCCATCTGCCTGGTCAGCGGGCGAAACTCATATTGGTCCGCTTCCCTTCGGCTTCCCTCTGGCCCCCCCGCGTCTTCCCTCGCCAGCTCCCACAACCGCAGCAAACCGAATCCGACATCATCGCGCCGCCCGGCCTCATCGCAGCGCAGCGCAGCGAGCGCAGTGCACCGCCGCGCCCTCGAGTCCCCGTTGCCCGTCGTTGCCGCCGTCGCCATCACCGTCGCTGCCGCTTGCCGCCATCGCTTGTCGCCAGCAGCCGCCGCCGCTTCCGCCTCAAGCCGATCGATACCACCCCCCTTCCCTCTTCCTGTGCAGCCAGCCAGCCAGCCAGCCAGCCAGCCAGCCCGTCGTGATCCGTCGCAGGGTCGTGCCTACGTTCGCACCCCCCTTGTCCCGTTGGGGCCAGCCTGCTGCTTAGACGTCTGCTGCTGAAACCCAAAGGAAGCTCGCCAGCATGGCCCCATACAGCACTACCGAAGAGCCATCGGCCGGAGCTCCCTCCAGTCCCACCGCCTCTTCCACCACTCCCACGCAGCAGCAATCGTCGCAAAACCCCCAGCATAAGCGCGTGTACCAGGCCTGCATTCCCTGTCGTCGCCGCAAGGTTCGCTGTGATCTGGGCAGCGTCGACAATCCCCACGACCCGCCCTGCGTCCGCTGTCGTCGCGAGAGCAAAGAGTGCTTCTTTAGCGCAACCCGTCGCAAGCGCAAGACGGACGATGGTGAAGAGGACGAGGTTGACGAGTACATCGTTCGCAATGGCCGCAAGCGCCTGCATGCCAGCGGTAGTCCTCCGCCCCAGATCGAACGCCGTGCGTACAGTGCTGTGCCATTGACGCCTGGTGGCTCTCATGGGCGAAGCCAACCTTTGCGCCGCCCCCACGGCTCCAGATCTGGCACAAGGGACATGGAGTTTGGAGACGACGGCGATGCGAACCAGACCCTGGAGAACTTTGAGGCCCAGACCGTGATGCGACGAAGTGTTTTCGGCCCCCACGATGCTCTTGATCTACTGTACAAGGCTGCCACAGACAGGTTGGTTTCCCCCACCATGCCAAGCTCCCCGCCCTTCTCATCCATGTCCCGTCCCGTCTCGTATCATCGCCTTGCTTCGGTTCAATAGTGCATCATCCTCTGACATGTGGCAGTCCGGCAACGCACCATGAGCGCAAGGATAGCCGTCAATCAACTCAACCACCTCCCCCTCAACCTACGGTCCATCATGGCATCCCGAAGCACGTACCCCATCAGCCAAGGGCCCCGGTCAAGATGGAGCAACCCGTCGACCCTGAGCTATCCCGAGCCAGCTTCAGCTCCCAGCCTGGGTACATTGAGGCTATCAAGGCATGGCAGCGATTTCGTTTCGTCCGCGCTGGCTGGTTCACGGCTCTCGAAGCCATTGAATACATTGAATAGTAAGTTGGCCCCCCGGTATCACCATCAACGCCTTCAAAATGTCGCGTGCTGACTGCTGCAGTTATTACAAGTATCTGTCACCACTGACACCCATTTCACCGCCTACCTTTAATAATCCTGCTTCGCACGTTACCCTCTTGTACGATGAGCCTATCCTCACCGTCACCCTATTGACCATTGCCTCGAGATACCGCCAGATGCCGGGAACCGGCGGCCACTGTCGCTCACATGCCATCCACGAGCAGCTCTGGACATACCTGCGCGGCATGATCGAGCGGTGCCTATGGGGGCAGGAGGCTTTTGGAGGTGGTTTCTGCGTGCCTCCAGCCGCCATCTACGACGAGAGTCAGACGAGTAGTACAGCGCCGTGGCGTGGAATGCGCAAAGGCAGTCTTCGTACTCTTGGGACGATTGAGTCGCTGATGATTTTGACCGAGTGGCACCCTCGAGCCTTGCATTTCCCACCCACCGAGGCGACTGATGAGTTGGTGCTACCCATGACTGATCCTTTCGTCGACTCCGTGCCCCCGCCGCCCGGCACCGAGGACGACCCAAGCAGATCGCTCGGCCAGGGCTTCGGCGGCAAGAGGATAGAGAGCTGGTTGGAGCCAGCCTGGAGAAGTGATCGCATGTGCTGGATGCTGCTCAGCACTGCCAACGGTCTAGCCTACGAGCTGGGTGTCTTTGACGACATTGACGAGATGCTCAAGGACGACGCCATAACGCGTCCCGAGTACCAGGAAGAAACCTACCGGCAACGCGCCTACCGCATCAAGCGTCTGCTCCTCATCTACACCACGCAGCTCGCCGGACGCCTGGGATGGACAAACATGGCACCTGATCACCTCCGCAAGAGTGACCCGGCCGTCGCGCGGCGTCGACCGGGATCGCATGAAGGCACTACGCCGGGAACGAACCCCTCGTCTCTCTCCAACGCCTTCAACTACGTGCCCGACCTCGAGTTGGACGATCAGATTATTCACTGTTGGGCAGGCATCAGCAACGCCATGCACATGGGTAACGAAAAGCTGTTCCGTTCCCGAAAGCATACCACGGCCATTATTCAGACTGGAAAATATGTCGATCTCCTCAGGGACTTTGCGCCTCTTCTGAAAGACTGGTGGAGGGAGTTTGAGCTGTTCCGTCTACCGCAATTCATCCGCCACATTCTGACGATTGAATACGAGTATGTGCGCATCTACATCAACTCCCTATCGCTGCAGGCCGTGGTCGAACGATGCGCTAGTAATGCAGGACACACGGTCAATGCTGGAAACGGCCAGCACATGCCCAATGGGCTTGCACAGCTCTCGCCCCAGACGATGATCAACTATGGCAAGCTCCCGCTGGGTCAGCTCGGTGGCTTTACCGCTGCCGACCAAGAATACGTGCGCGAGGTCGTCGAGGGTAGCCGCAATCTCCTCCGGACCGTGGTCAACGGACTTCTTCCAGGGGACTATCTCAAGCATGCGCCAGTTCGTACCTACTTCCGCATTATTAGCGGCGCCATGTTTCTGCTCAAGACTTTTGCACTTGGTGCTCCCCGATCAGACGTCAAGATGAGCATTGAACTGATGGATGCAACCGTCGAGGCGCTTCGAAACTGCGTCGTGGACGATGTCCACCTCGGTATCCGATTCGCCGATCTGCTCGAGTCTCTGACCAGCCGGCTGCGTAACCGATTTATTCAGGCGCCAATTACCCAAAGCTCGGGTAAGTCACAGAGCCCGATGCCGGACACGGCTGGACACGGAGCGGCCGGCCCTTCCAGCACAAATGGAGAGGGTGCCGGAAACTGGGTCGGTGGCCATGCGCAACGCCTACGAGAAGGGCTCAACGGAAATCGTAAGCATTCATCCCCCCACGCGCCGTACTTGAGTTTGTGTTGACATGAGCCAAAAACAGATCGGCCAGGCTCTCCTTCACACGAGGGAGGCAGCATCTCCGCTACGCCTTTTGACCTGACGACTGGTAGCTTTCCCTATGCAGGAAACGCATCCATGGGCCCCTCCACGCCGACTGCCGTGGAGAATGCCATACCCGCCAACGTCGACGTTAGCCTTTTCGACGATTGGAATAACCAGGGCAACGAGATGTGGTACTTGCCGCCAGGCCCGGCCTTTTTCCAAAATATGGAGAATACTAGTTCCGTCGCCATGACGGCCGAGGGTGTCAATGTTGGCGGCCTTGATCTCCTCGAGTACATGGCCATGGACCCCTCACAGTTCCCAGGGCTTGACCCGACGGGACCGCCATCAAATTCGTAGGATTCACTCGCAGGCAAAGAGTTGATTTCTCATTGGGACAATGGCGCTGAGAAGAAGGGAAAACGATTCTCAACCATGAATGGGGGGGTGGTATGGAGTTGGGCTAAAATGATTCGATATAGCGATTTGCCATGGTTTTGGGCTTTGGACTGTTTCTCACGGAGTAACTGCATTAGGGTTCTTCGCTTCATCTTGACTTGTTTCTCGTGCATCTCCGCTCGTTTCGAGTCGTTTACGAGCCTCGGATTCTTAAACCCAGAGTGCCCGCCATTGAGGACCACGGCTATCCCCGAAGAAGAGGTAAAATCGCAAACAAGTCTGCAGGCCTAGAGACCGGGCGGTTGCCTGGGAACAAAAAGGCTCCAGGTAGTTGGACAATACGTGTTGCTTGCTACACTTTGCCAAGTCGGCCTTGATAATGATGGCGAATGACCCAGGCTTCCTCTCCCTTCCCAATCGTTGGCAAAACATGAAGCTGCGTTGAATTAAAGATGGTATGTGATTTTCGAATTGCAAAAACTATGTTCTTTACATCGCCAATCTGAGTCGAGATATACAGCCCCAGCGTTTTTCCACACGATATCCAACAACACAACTAAGCAACCGCCCATCCATCCACGAAAACCATTCCGCTTTCCAAGCACAGGCGATGCCCAATTAGAGAGCAGATGAGAGCAACAAAGCGAAAAGGGAATAGAAAACACAAAGTCTAGCGAGTGCTCAATGACATGTGACGCAAAGGAACAAGCTGGGGGTCTGGTTGGTCTGTAAGCCAGGTCAAGATGTGCAAGTAGAAAAGAGAAGAGGGACGCGACAGCGATGAATCCTTCCCAGTTATGTAAGTGGAGAGAAGGGAATTGACAGTTGATGTTGAAACAAAAAAGAAAAGGGGGAGACAAGGCTCCGTGGTGTGGTATCATCCGGACAGTAGTAGTGGTGAGTGTAGTAGTAGTAGTAGTAGTTATATAGAGAGAGAAAAAAAAGAGTATGCACCGTTAGTTGGTGTAGAAGATGATGGTGAGTGTGTGAGCCGAGGTCGAGCTTCCTGGCTTTGTGATGAAAGCAGAGAAAAGTGCTGGGAGCAGGTGAGATTAGGAGTGGAAGCTCCTCGGCATCAGGGGGGAGATGTTGATCGAATTAAGATAACAGGTCGCTTGGTGATATATATGAGAAGGAGGGGTGTCGTCTTGGTTGAGGAAAAGAAGGAAATAGACCAGATGATGTGGTGTGAGTGCTCGAGGGCCATCTCTTTAGAGCCCAAAGTTGGAGGCGTGCTTTTCGTGGGCTTCTTGAAGAACTATAACAAAGACGATTCGTTAGCTCGTTATTCACACTCACTTCGAATCAGGATGGACATACTCGTGAGAATCTTAGTCTGGCCGGCACGGCTCTCGCAGGCAATCTGTACGCCGCTGCCACTGACCAGATCCAGCACAACACTGTTGGGAAGCTCCTGGATCTCTACGTCTGGCACATAAGGGCGACGGCACTCGCTGAGGTGGTAGCGCTTGGTAGTTTGAGCGGCGCGGCCGCTCTGGGCGGGAAGGGCGCTGAGGACAATGAAGCCATGGGAGTCGAGGGACAGGTTGCGTCGCTTCCACAGCAGATTGTCAGGAAACTGGACATTGACATCGCCAAGCGAGGCGCCGATGGCGGGCGAGCCCGTCGTGGCCGGTCGCGGCACTTGCTGCTCCTCGGTAACGGTCGGAGACACTGAGAGGCCTGTGGGCGGCGTGACGGCCTTGCCGCGCGATCCGAGCGTCGATAGGCGCCGCATGAAGCGGCCAGTTCGGGACTGCTTGGCGTCGCTGTTGGACTTGGTATCGTCGCCCGACCCGGAGCCCTCGGCGGCTGTAGGGGACATGGCCGCATCGCGGTCGCGGCTGGATGGCCGGCGGCTGCTGCTGATGGAGAGGCGCTGGGCCAGCAATGCGGTGGCTGCTGCCGGGCTGGTCGACGCTGCCGGGCTCACGGCGTCTGTGCTCGATGTCACGGACCGTCGGCGCTCCTTGATAAAGTCCTTGACCACACTCAGCGACGACCGTCGCGACTTCTCATCCGACGAGTCCTGGGACGGCTGCCTCTCGTCAGCCAGCCCGTGGCGATACTCCACCGGCGCAGTCCCCTTCTGATGGTCCACCACCAGTGGTGACTGCCTCAGCTCCACATGATGAGGGTCAGCCAGATCTGTATGCAGCTCCGAGCTCCGCCCCGTGTGAGGGTCCCGGATGATCCGAGCCGTCACCGAGACGGACTCTTTGTGGCAGCGAGGAGTGCCCCCGGGCGAGTGGGTGTGCGGGTGGTTGTCCGCCGTCGGTATCTCAAACATGGACAGTCGACTCGCCACGGAGCCCGATCTTTCCCGCCGTGTCCGCGTGGAGAAGTCGGTCGTCTCTTCGCGCCCCCGCGAGGGCGGCGTCTGTGTCGATTGTCGCGAGATGGAACTCGTGCGCTCCAGCAACGAGGGCGATTCCCGGCCCTTGCGCACGGAGAAGAACGTCGAAGACGGCCGCTCCCGGCTGATGGCCGGGCTAAGGCCAGGGCTGATCAATGGCGCTTCGCCAGAGCCCGCCGACAACTTCTCCAATGCCTTGATACGCTGCGAGATGCTCGACCCGACATTGGCCTTCTTGGGCATGCCGGCTCCCGACTGCTGCTGCGCCACCTTGCCCATGTACGCCGTGCCAGAGCTGGCGGATCGAGTCGAGCTCTGAGCGAGGTCGGCGGGCGAGAGCTTTGTGCTTCGCACCGGGTTGGACACGGTCCGGGACGACGCAATGCTCTTGGTAGGGCTGGGCAACACGGGCGTCACGGGGCTCTTGGCCACCAGTATGGGCTTGGCTTCCTGGAGTGTAGCACTGTGAAGCTCATCCATCAGGTCTTCGTCATCCGCAAGGTCTCCTGCTGCCCGAGACTCGGAGCGGGTGCTGGGCAAGAGATCGGTGCGGATTGGCTCAATCAGCGTCTTGCGTTTCCTGGAATCCGCCGTAGCGCCATCCTCTGGCAATGTTTCCTGCGTGGCAGCCTTTTCAAGAGCAGGCGTCTCTTCCATCACCGGCTGCTTGGGTGGCGTGTTGATGGTCGGAACGGCCGAGCTCTCGGCCTTTGATCGTAAGTCTTGGGTCGAAAATTTGGATTTCGGGATCTGCAGGCGTGGGGATGTGGGGGATTCCAACTCCCTGTCCTTGCTCTCCACCGCTGCTTCGCCCTTCTCCGCTGTTTCTGAGGCGGTATGTGCCTGGTCTGGCTCGACGCGTGCACCGTTGGATGGGGCGTCTTCTCCTTGAATTTCTGTTGGGGCCGGGATGCTGGATCTCGCCTCGGTTGATTGTACAACGACATTCTCCCCCGACTTGTCCGTCTCCACGGGCTCGTGGGACGACGATACCTTTTCAGGTTCCTCCACAGGAGTAGTATGATTGTCGTCGACTTTGGCGGAGACTGACTTCTGCTCGAGCACAGTCTCGTCGCCGGGACTCTGCGCTGCAATCGGGACAGAGCTTTCAGGCGTGCCGTTAACTACTACTGTAGCCGCCTCGTCATTCTTGGGCTCGACGTCGCCTTCTACGATCTTTTCAATTGGCTTCTCGTCCTCCGTCGGCGTGGCTTCATTCTTATCCTGTACAGTTTCATCCGTGGACTCGGAAAGTGAAGACGCCTTGGTGGATTGGCCGAGTTCTGACGGCGCTATGGTGGGACTGGCAGGGTGCGAGTCGGACAGCGTCAGGTCGGACGCCTGATCAGTCGTTGCGAAAGAAGATGAAGCGTCCAAAGCGGTTTCAGAGTCCGCATGGGAGACGGACGGAAGGGCTTCCGTGTCACCATCTGCAGCTGTGCTTTCCTCCCCTTGAACTTGTACTTCGAGACCGACACCGACATCAGCATCGACATCAGCATCGACATCAGCATCGACATCAGCATCGACATCGGCATCGACATCGACCTCGCCCTCGTCCTTGTCTTTCTTCTCCGCGGCTTCCTCTACCTTGTCTTCGCTAGGCTCATTACCCGTCAAAGTCTCTGACGACTCAAACGGTGTCGCAGCCGTCTCTTGGTCCATCTTCTTCTTTTCCCGAAGCTTCATGGCCTTCATCAGCCTCGCCTTTTCCCGGGATATGGTCGGTTTCGTGTGCGGCGCCTGGGAACCCAAGGCTGTTGGTGAAGGGAGGCTGGAGCTTGTTGAGGGCCGTGCGATATCAGACTGTGAGGCATGGGCCTCGTCCGAAGCCGAAATGGTATCGGTCGTGGAGGCTGTCTCGAGATGCTCATCTTCAAAAGAGTAAGAATCATCCTTGGCCTTTGTCTTTTTGGAACCCTTGTTAAACATCTTGAAGCCGGCAGGAATCTGGGAAACGGGCCGGAAAGCGCCGCCTGCGCGGGGGCGGCCGTTGGAATCGACAGAGGGGCGCGGTGCCAGCTTGACCTTTGGCTTTCCAAACGAGTAAGATGTATAAGGGAGCAGCTCTGGCCGACTGGACTGGGACGAGGGTCGCGGGATGCCGTCGAAGGATTGTGACGGCGAGGCGAGCTGGTCCTCGGCGCCGACAAAGTTGGGCAGCTCCGACGTTGATGTGTTGGCAAACCTCGTCTGCTCGGGCGACGCGGCCAGTTCCGAGTTGAGCTTGACCGGGTCCTCGGGCGTCTTGGGGCGACTGGGATCCTCCTGCACCGACTGGCGCTTGGAGGCCCTCTGCTGTTCCTCTTCTTCCTCCTCGGTGATTTCCATGAGGCGGCGGCGGCGCAGTGAGCTCGAGGACGACGAGTTGGAACCGGAGGCGGCATGGAGGGAGCAGGCGGCGGAAAGTTTGGAATCCTTGAGCTCCTGGGAAGTGGCCATCTCGAAGGTGATGTCGTAGGGCGAGAAGCGCTCGCAAACGGCATTGAAGTGAACGGCAACGCGGGCTAAGAGAGACGAGGAGGGAGGTCAGCAGCTACTCGGATTGTAATATGCAATGCTTGGCTCAGGAAGACGCACCTTGAATCAGGCGAGAGCAGCCCTCGGGAAGGTACTTGATCAAGACAGTCCTCCTCCGGTATCGCATGAAGCCATAGAGAGGGCTTGTATCCTGGTATTCGGCCACGGTGTTGCGGACTTGGACGATGCCACCAGTTCCGCGGCCGAGCAGCTCGACTTCGTCACGACTGGCGTACTTGAGGAGAAACCTGGGGGCAAAGGGATTAGTTGGATGGCGACCAGTGCAACGCAATGCAATTGCGATTGCAATGTAGATGGGATGCTTACCATCCTCCTGGCTCGGCCACGGCGGCCTCGTGGGCCTCGTGGACTTTGGGATCGTCGAGCCCGTTGAGCGACATGGCTCCAAGTGATGTCGGTGTCGGTCAGGGCGACGTCGCAGCAGCCCAGCCCAGCGCAGCCCAGCGCAGCGATGATGGAGATGGATGGATGGATGGATGGATGGGTATGGCGAGGGGAAGAAGACAAGTCAGCAGCGAGAGAGAGAGAGAGAGAGAGAGAGAGAGAGAAGTGGCAGGTCGTCAAGCAGAGCGAGTGAAGCGCTGGGAAAGAAGAAACCAACAAACAACCCATGGAGCTCCTCAAGTGCGAGTGAGTGAGCGTATGGAAGCGTACAGTCAGGTAGGATACTCGGTAGTGGGTGGATAATCAATCAATTAGCGGGCGTGGGTTAGTTATGCCTAGCAGTAGCACCAGATTTCAGGGGCAAGCCTCTCTGCTCGATCAAGTAGTACCAAGAATAGTGAGAGTCAGAGTGTGAATGTGGGACGTGCGTTGTCGATCCAGCGCCCTCACGTCCGACTATTTGCTGGCCCTTTTCTCATTTCAGATGGCAAATCGGTTACCTACAGAGCACCTTGGCGATATCTTTGCTGTATCTTTCTGCATCTTTCTGCATCCAGTCTGGGCCTAGGTACTAGTTAATTATTTGCCATTTCAACCGCGGCGCGTGCGTTGCAACGGGAGCAGAAGAGGGGAAGGGAGGGGGGGGGAAGAGGAGAGGCTCCGTAGTAAGTATATCAGCAACTCCATGGCTGTCAATGTCAAAGCCAGGCTGAGACAAGACTTCAGCTCAACTACCTATTCCCCCACCCCAATCCCTCAAAAAGGGCCAAGGCAATGCATCGCGGGCTGTCGCATTGCTTGTCCTTTCTTCTTCTCGTTTTTCCTGCCCTCCCAAGCCTCTTGACAACGACTTCAAACAGCCGGCGCACCCTCCATCTAGCGCCATGCAGCGCGAACAAAAAAAAGTCACGCCAGGGGAACAACCAACCCAACTTGCACTTGGAACACATAGCCAACCAGCTGCCGCACACCAACAGCCGACAAGGACTTGAAACGCAAACCAGCAGGGGGGGGGGCAGAAAACCTACCCAACCTTTTGCCTGCCAACCAAGGGAAAAGGAATCGCCTCAATCGGGTCAATCGCCAAGCACAGCCAAACAGTAGGCGATGCTACTGCCAGCAGGGTTGACTGCAGTAAGATTAGCCCGTCTTGCTGGCTACGGCCTGCCCGCCATGGCTACCTAGGTACCTACCTACCATGTACGTCCTGGTGCTCTCGGGCCCCCTGGAACTCCCCCTCCTTCAGCCGGCGTTAGGGGTAAGTCGGTGGGCTACTCAATCATGGCGCGTATTCCATCTCCATCCCTCGCCCAATGTGGAAATGCGTCATCTGTCAGACCAGATGGCCAAGCCAGGCATCTACAGCAATCTTTACATACTTCTGGAAGCCTCTCCATTTCCTTTCTTCACATCTCCAACAACCAATCCTCACGTGTCTCGTGAGGCCAATTGAGAAATGGAAGAGGGCCCATGAACATGAATCATCTGATCCTATGGGCCCCCAACCCCAGGGTCAACTCAACCTCCCCTAATGCAGGTACAAACCCTAGGCTCTACGGTACCATCACGCGTTTAATCCAACCAAACCCTTCAAGCCAGCCCGACCGACCCAACCCAGGTGCTGCTGCACCACGTCAAGTTACGCACAAGGCCCATGCCTTCTCATTGGTCCCTACCGCCATGCCTCATAACCCGCGGGGAGCACGAGGAGAAATGTCGGTCCTAATCAGGAAGGTAGATGATTTGTGGAGTTCCAACGACCTGGAATAGTACATGCTAGCGGCCTTCCAGAAGCTGCCACCTCAGGTACCTATGAATAGCCCGTCGCCCCCCGTCTCATTAAGATGCGCAAATCACTCGACGCAACTGAGAAAAAGGCAGCCTAGTCCACATGGCAAGATTGGGGCCCCCCAGGTCATCAGACGAGCCTCTACCCAGTACTAGTACTACTACCACAGGTAAAATGGACATCATGGCTTCACGGGTACTTAGGTACTCAGCTGACTTACACTCGTCCTTCTTCACTCGTTCCATGGATCAATATCAATACATTCAAGAGCATCACTAGCTCTCATCTTTACCTACATGCTCACGAATAGGCAAAGACAAGACACAGAGCCTGGAAAGTCGAAAGGAATAAGACATTCTAGTAGGACATTCATAGAGTACACTTCCGCCTCGGCCCCTTCAACCCAGTAAAACGAATGGGAGAGTCCGAGTTGAGAGGAGGAATTAAAAAAAGGAAAGAAAAGACAACGTTCAACTATTTCGTCACATTCCGCTACTTTCTTCTAGTCCACTCCACTTCGTCTTGCAGTATCCATGCATGCCTAGGGTTGTAGAATCAACCCTCACCCCAGCCAACCCTCACTTTGAGAGCTTATCGCTTGGAATCTTCAGGTTCTGGACCACCTCGGCTGCCTTCTTGTCCGCCGCGGGTGACGCTTCCGGGCTATCCCCGTCAAGGGGTGTCTCGTCCGCCTCTTCCACCACGGTTTCGTCCAGCGATGTTGGTACAAATTCCCCTTCCTGGGCCAGTACAGGGTCGTGTCCACGCCCGCTGTTGCTCGCTGACACTCCGATGGCAGGAGTGTTTCCCTGAGCAATGTTCTGCTTTGTATCGTTGACAATCTTGTCGGCCTCGCTGACTTGGATTGCCCCGCCATCCACATCAGTTATGGCGTCCTGGCTGTTCAGCCGCTGCTGCGAAGCTACTCTGTCCAGGCGTATAATCATACACGACAGGTTGTCGGTACTAAATCGATTCAATGCATGATCCACAAGCTGCTTGGCCGCTGCAACGGGGTCCTCGACGTTGCGGACAAAATCAACGGCCTCTTGGTCGCTGCAGACATCCCACAACTAAAACCTCAAATTAGCGTCTCCTTGGGAATAGGAAGCAACAAACTTTCACTCCGTTACTTACCCCATCACAGGCTATAATGATAAACTCGTCGCTATCGGGCTGGATGACAGTCTCTGTCGTGTAGGGGTGACCTGTCACTAGCTTCTTCATATATGCGTCGCCAAGGGCCCGAGTAACGGCCAAGACACCGTTAACGCGGTTGTTCAAGATCAATCCGCCGGCGTTGGCGATACGTTTTCCTTCATTTTCGTCACTTCCTTTGTGGTCGTAGGAAAGGCGCAGCGCTTTGCCATTGCGGCACAGAATGATCCGAGCGTCTCCCACATTGGCCGTGTATAGAACGCGCTGTCTAGAAGGACTCGGTTTTGACTTGGTCTGCGCCAGCTCTGATGGGGCATTGACCACGCCCTCGGCTGTAGTATTGTCCTTTTCGGATTGAGTATCATCCGACTTGATGGGCTTGGCAGCAGAGGCACCAGCCTGGGTGGCGCGGTCTTCCCAGCGCAACACGGCAACCGCTGCAGTGCAACCGCTGTTCTTGAGCGGAAGCTTTTCCAGCTGCACATCGGCAGCCGTGAAAGTCTGGTCCAGGATTTCCGGCACAAGGGCCGTTGGGTTCTTGCGGATGAGCTCTTCGAGAATGATGTGCAATTTCTTGCCACACCAGTCCGCAGCAAAGGTTCCGGCATGTCCGTCAAAGATGGCAAAATAGCCATTGTCGGTTTCCACAACTTCCTGAGAACCCGTTTCAGATTCGCCGTTGTCCGCTTGATCCTTGGTTACTGCATCGCTAGGAATGGCAGGGATATGTAGGAAGTTGTAGAGGAAGGCATGGGTATCCTCCATGGTCCGGCGGCATTTCTTGTTTCTATCTTCCCAAACACCAACGCGGAACGTGGACTTGGGACCAGGCATCGACTCTCCAGCGGAGTTGTTATGCTGGCCCTGAGGTACAGCCAGGGCATGATCCTGCTTTCCGAGCTTCTGCAGGGGCGTTTGCGCAGTTACCTCGGACGAGCTGTTACGGCCGCTCTGGGAGAAGGACAGCGAGCTCTTGGCCGAGGCCAGCAGGCTGCTAGCCTTGCTGCTGACGCTGCTACTCCTGCGCTTCTTGTCGATTGAGCCACCAGTGTCGTTGCGGGTAGGTGGGCTTCCATTGCCGCAACGTTTCTCGCCGCTGGCGGCTTGGTTGGACGTCTTGATCGGGGTAGGCGCGGTCGGGGTTTGGCCAACCTCAGGATCCGCGCCAGGTTCCGGAGAGGGAGACTGGTCAGATTTCGTATCGCTTTCAGATTTTGGACCAGGCGAGTTGGAGCTGCTGCCAAACATTCTATTCAGCAGACTTCCTCCGGTCGAGGAGAGACTGCGACGCTTCGTGCCTGCCAGTTTGTGGGGTGGAAACGGACAAATTCAGAGAGTTGAGGCGGAGGATCGACGAGGGGTGACGTGAGCACGTGTGTTGTCTGCCAGTGTAACAGGGCCGGTCGATGGAGAATCCAGGAGTGAGATGGGACTCTGGATGGAAGATGAGTCGCAGCTAGTCGGTTCTCTAAGGCTGCAAGAAGTAGGTAGGGACTGTAGCGTTGTCAGTGTGTGAGAGCGTAAGTAGGTGGACTAGGCTGGTCCTTTCGGCTGGGAAATGGAGATGGACAAGGTGGGAAGACGAGGTCTGGGGGCGCCGTTGATCACCGGGAAGGGGCCGGCGGACGCCGACAAAGAGCGTGGACCGGGCCAGGCGGTACATGCCATTTCCGCCAGCCCTAGGACATGCAACGCTCAAACGTTTCAAGCCAGAAAGCATCGCCTGCAAGCATGGCCTGGCCTTGGTTGAGAATAGACGTTGCAGACCAAAAAGGCGGGGGGGCTGGCTGGCTTTGGCGCGACAGCACATTACATGACGGCATAGCAGGGCAAAGCACAGCACGCACACACGGCGACGGCAGGGAAGAAGAGCAAGAGAGGAAACAGCAGGTGAATGTAAACGAGTGCGTAGATAATAGAGGGCCAAGGGCGACTGGAAGGGGATGTGAGGCTCTCTCTCTCGAGTATCGACATACAGGCACGGCTTGTTTGTTGGAAGTTGTCGGTCGGTCGGCCAGTCGGTCGGCGGCGGGTGGCTCAACTCGACGATGGATCGGGGCGGCGGTGACAGGGCGACAAAGAGGTAGGATCGGAAGTGTTGTCAGTCTCAGGAGGGCCGCGGAAGATGTTGCTGATGCGTCCGTCAGTTGGCGCGAATGGTGATGGAATACGGCGTATTATGGGAGAGAGGGTAGATTCAGGCAAGACGAAGCCAAATGGTGCTGCTGAACTGGGGACTGCCCGGGGACTGGGGACTGGCAGCCAGCCGGTGACAGCTGGAGCAGCCCGTCGACCCCTCAGCCACGCTGCGCTGCGCTGCGCTGCGCTGTACAGCCGCTAGCGGGGTGCTTCAGCGATGGGGTTTGGCGCTTAGGGGCGTTTTAGGCGCTCCGTGAGTGGGGTTCTCACCGGGCCAGGTGGCGGCTAGGACTATGGCGGGCTAGCATGGACACCACCACGCGAAACGTCCATGAGCCGGTGGGGATGGAAGCCAGCGTGACGTAAGGTAACTTAGATAGCGTCACCACGAGTTACCAGATGGATTTGCTGCCGACTTCTGTCCCTATATGTAGACATCGTGTTGGCTGTTCCAGGGGGGACTGCTATTTTAATGGATCATCTTCTATAAAGAACAATTACCTACCTAGGTGTAGGTAGGTACTATAGGATATACCGAGGTCACTTTTTGAAACCACCAAAGCTCTTGATGCTACCCACCACGGGAGCTTGATAGCTGCTCAACTCCAACCGCCCAGCTCATACAATCGAGGCACAAGCACGTAGTTTAAGCCAAACTCAATTTGAGCATACCCCATTCTATACTGCTCAGTGGTTTCATGGGTCCATTGGGTCAAGTCAACTCTGTTGATCAAATGCCATCCATTGACGTCTCCCACAGTTCAACTGCCTGGAGACCAATTGTAAAATGGCCCGCCGACAGTATAGATACGCAATATCCTGATTTTGGTCATTCAAGAGTAGCTCGCCAGATCGAGAACAAGCTACGTAACAAGTCTGTGCCATTGAAAGTGATCATGCCGACGAGGCCGTTGCGCCTCGGCCGTAGAAATCCAGTGCAAACGCCAATCATCCCTTTCCGTAAATAGGTAGACAGTATGTGGGCGCCCTCGTAAACGCCTCTGCGAAGTCACCTCCGGTTCAGCTTCCATATTCCTTCTTCGTCTATTTCCTCAAGCTGTCCAAACGCGCCTGCAAATCATCATCGATGGGGTCTGCACCGCCGCCGCCGCCGCCGCCACCACCACCACCTCCAACAGCTTGCGCAATCTTGCTTTCGGGTACGGCGGTGCTTCCTATTGCCGTTGGTGTCTCGCCGAGCTGCCAATGTCCGTTAGTATTCGTTGAGCTTAGCATACAGGGCAGTGGGGGGGTTCGCCGTACCGCTTGGTTGAAGTCAATGCCAATCTCCTCCAGAACTTGCTCCACCACCTCGTCCCCCTCCTCCTCCACGCCAACATCCATGGCATCGTCAATGGCATCATCCATCATCTCCTGTCGCTGCTCCATAATGTCATTCTCGCGTTCAAACTCCATAGCGATTCGTTGAAGCTGGGGGAGGTTCATCGACTTGTTCATGCTTCCTAGAGCCATAGTCGCGCCCTTCATGGCCTGCATCATCTGTTCGTTGGTCCGGTATGTCTAAAGATGTGTTAGTTTTCCGAGGCCCTGTGCCAGACTTGATGGCTCTTCCATATAGTCGCACCTGAAGTCTCAGTGAGATCTTTTGCAGCTGACTGCGCATGCTATAGAACTTCTCCACGTATCGTCGTGTGCGGACCAAGTCCTTGGCCTGGATCTTGCAGGCACCCATCTGTCCATTCTTCGCGCTCGTCTTGATCTGCTGAACCAGCGTCTTTTCCTGCTTCTCCAGCTTTACTCGCATCTGGTCGAGTTCCCGGACAGCCTTGTCGAGCATGCGCTGGTTCTTGCGCAGACGCTCGGCGGGCGTTATGCGCTTTCCGAAGGCCCATTCAAGGATCTAAACAGGGAGAATCCAACAGGAATTAGCACATGGTCCCCGTTTAGACACGGCAGACCCGAGATGTGGATCGTGCCGTTCCCAACTCCTGAGCGCATTGTTGGACTGGGGGGCGGCCTTACATTCATGATGGCTGGGGGGTCACGGCGGGGACGTGATTGATGGTGGTGAGATGGCAAGAAGCGTGCTTTCGCAACCGGAGACTATCCTTGAGCAAAGGACTGGGAGGCAGAACAGCAAGGCAGCGGCGGCTGGGAAGCCACAAGCGAGTACTGTATGTCGTAGCCTGGCCTCGAGTGATAACGTAACGAGGATGGGAATGGAGATGGGGGATGGGATGTCATTACAGCGCTACGTAACTCTTGGCAGAGCTGCTCACATGATAAGATAAGCGCCTCTGCAGACTGCAGGTTTCTTGCCTGCCATCGCTTGTACGGTTGTACCTCTAGGGAATAAGCCGCTGCCAATGCAGCCAATCAACACGTCACCGCAAAAATCGGCCCCCGGTAATTTGCCGCCTTCCAAAATCATGCAACCTCGAATTCATCATCGGCCGGTTTTCCGCAACGCCTCAACTCCCACCCCAGAATCTTTATCCCTCCCCGCCACCCACAACGGCCGTTTCCTGCGAAACATGCTGCGCAGCCCCCGTCTTCCATTCTAATCATGAGCCAGGATTACTTCTCCGACAAGGGCAAGGCACCGATGGGCCAGGAGACCGATCTCGACTCGGACTCGGACGCGCCTCCGTCATCCGCTCCCCCCAAGTTCATGACCGTCGGCAGCGGTTCGACCTCGGAGCACGCTGCACACCTCCAAAGCCTGCTTGAAGCCGACTCGGGATACGGTGGGAGCATCGCCAGTGGCCTTGCTGGTCAAGACAGCCGTACCATGGCCTCCTCTGCCGCATTGGACATGGCCATCCATCATGACCGTCCGCAGTCTGGTGCTATTCACCAGATGTGGTACAATGCCCATCGGGCCAACCTGGGACGCTCACTCGGCAATGTCCTCAACCTTCTCAAGGAGCTCCAGCAAATGAACGCCTCATGGCCCGCCCATTACCCTTCCGTCCAGCGAGCTAGGAGTTCTTCCCCTGATGCTCATTCATCACGACCCAGTCTCTCCCAATCGCAAACCACTACAGGAGACTACCCACCTCGCAACCCGCACCTTCGACGATCACTGACCTCACTCGAGGCGCGAGCTGAGTCGAGCCGAGCTGCTGAAGACCGCGCTATCCCGGAACCTAGATTGGTATCGCCGCAGATTGCTCAGGAATTCTCCATTCTGAAACTGGACCTCAAGCTTGGAGCGTTGCACCAGGCCGAGCTCGTTCACTCTCTCGAAAGGAATTCGATCGCGTCCCTTCTCGATGGCAAAATCAGTTCAAGCATCAAGCATCTCCAAAACCTTCGCGAACGTATCGAGGACACGGCCAGCAAGGTACTAATCACTGGAGACCTCAACGCCGGCAAGTCGACATTCTGCAACGCCCTTTTGCGACGAAAGGTCCTCCCAGAGGACCAACAACCCTGCACCGCTGTTTTTTGCGAGGTACTGGACGCAAGGGAGAATTCTGGACTTGAGGAGGTGCACGCTGTGCATAGGGACGCCACCTACGATCGAAACGACGAGTCAACCTACGATCTGTTTTCGCTTCAGGAGCTGGAAAAGATTGTCATCGACAACGAGACTTATACCCAGTGCAAGATTTATGTCAGGGACACGAGGACCATTGACGAGTCCTTGCTCAACAATGGTGTGGTGGACATTGCCCTGATTGACGCGCCTGGCCTCAACTCAGACACGACCAAGACGACAGCCATCTTTGCCCGTCAAGAGGAAATCGACGTGGTTGTGTTTGTTGTGTCTGCCGCCAATCACTTCACCCAGTCGGCCAAGGAGTTTATCTGGGCGGCAGCTGCGGAGAAGGCCTACATTTTTATCGTCGTCAACGGATACGATAACATTCGGGATAAGGAACGGTGCAAAAAGATGATTCTTGACCAAGTTTCTGGCCTTAGCCCCCGTACGTCCAAGGAGTCGTCGGAGCTCGTCCACTTCGTCTCGAGTAACGCCGTTCCTGTCGGGCCTTCGCCACCGGGAGGGCCCAGCGGCGGTGGCAGCTCGAGTGGTGGTGGAGGTGACCCGGGCGATGGCGATGATGGAGGCAAAGGTAAGGGCAAAGACCTCGACAAGATTCGAGACTTTGAGGCTCTCGAGCAGTCCTTGCGAAGGTTTGTCCTGGAGAAGCGAGCGAGGTCCAAGCTGGCTCCCGCCAGGACATATCTCCTCAACATCCTCAATGACGTCAACACACTGGCGACTGTCAACCACGAGGTGGCCCACTCAGAGCTCGAGCGGGTCACTCGTGAGCTCAAGGAGCTGGAGCCGCAGCTTGAAACGAGCCGTCGGGCTCGTTCCGAAGTCAGCGACCAGGTCGACTCCAACATTGAGGAGACGTGCAAGGAGGTCTACGACCATACGCGTGCAGAGCTTAGCTCGTCCATCCTACACGCAGGTACTGTGGAGTATGATGTGCCGTATCCTGGCGTCTTCAACGCGTTCCAGTACGCCGAGGACCTCAAGGAAGCCATGCTGTCGCACATTGCCGAGTCGGTGACGACGTGCGAGGACTTTGCGCGTTCGCGAACGGTTCAGGGCGTCAACACGATCAAGCAGCTGGGCATTCTACACGTTGGCGATGAGTTCCAGAACCTACAATTCCGGCCGGACGTCATGTTCCGCCGCAAGCGAGATGCGCTCGCCCGCCAGGTTATCATCCCCACTGAGCTATGGGACTTTGTCGACTGGACGACGCTGCTGCAGCGCCAGGAAAAGTATGCGGGCACTGGCATGGCTCTGACCGTGGCTGGCGCCGTGGTGCCGCGCATGATGGGCATGAGCACCTGGATGGATCAGGCCATGATGGCAACGCGAGTCTTGGGCAATGGCAGCCTGCGATCCCTCATCATTCCTGGGATCCTCGTAGCTGGTGAGTAATCCCCCATCCCGTTTTCGATTTGTGTAAATTCCCTCTTGCTAACTATCTACTTCTAGCTATCGCAGCCTCGGCCTATATTCTTCAGCAAATCCCAAACTCCCTCCCTGCCCGTCTCGCTGCCAAGATTTCGACCCAGCTCGCTGAGCTTGATTACGTTCACACCAACTCAACCCGAATCTCAGCGTCTGTACGCAAAGTCCTCCGTTTCCCTGCCGACAACCTTCGCGTTAGTCTCGACCAGAGCGTCAAGGATCTCGGCGCCCTTCGCGACAAGACGGTCAAGGTCAAGGGCGAGAGCGAAATCGCGACGCGCTACTTTACCGACCTTGTCCGCAAGAGCGAGAGCGAGCGAGCCAGGGTCGAGGGCGTCGACCTGGATTCGCCTCCGCATGGCCTTTCTTGACGCGAACAGTCCGTCTGATGCGAGCGGCACTGCCCGTTTTGGCTTAATATTGGCGTTTGGGAACTATTGATGGATGTCACCCGGTGCAAGTCGGTCATTACCTTGGTAAGGTGTGGCTTTGGTTCGATGCCCCGATGGAAAAACATGCACACTTGATTTATGTATACGAACACAAGATACTCTCCCCACGGTTGCAAGCGTACGGCATGTCAGCATAGCCTCTTGTTTGGAGAAATGGACACGTCGCGGCAAGGGCATGCATTGTCATGTCGTAGCTAAAAATTCAACATCTCTTTTTCGAATGTGAGAATCCCTTTAATCTTCGTAGCCGTCCCTGGACTATCCCGCACTTTCCTCTATGACTCCATGGTCGATGATGCCAGCATCCGGTTTCTCCAAGCCGTGGCTTAGTCGAGTCATGTCCACATGATGCGTCGCAGCCGCTCCTTTTCCTCGTCGTCCCCAAATATCGCCTCGATCCCCTGTCGCGCCAGCGCGCAGATTGCCGTCCGATCGAGGTGGAAGTGTTGGGCAACGAGCCGATACTCGTTGGAAAGCGGGCTTCCAAACACGCCCACGTCGTCTGTCTGGTTGCACGGATTTGAATGTCAGCAGGGCTCCGCAGACAATGACACGCTCACCAGTACCAACTCACCCCGAGGGATATCCTGGGCCCCGGCACGCCTCTCCAGGTGCCAAAGTGATGACCCTCGAAGCCGCCTCGCACCATACCCGCGCGCACGTTGCAGCTCAGGCACAGCTCGAGGCACAGGCCGCGCCGGGCAATCTCGCGCTTGGCCTCGTCGTCTTCCCAGATGACGTGCCCGAGGCGGTGCGGCCGCCAGCGTAGCAGCTCGCGCAGCTCGGCGGGCGACGCGCTGGCCTCGGCCTCGGCAAAGTGCACCGTGATGCCGAAGCCGTCGAGCCGCGCCGCCTCAAAGACGGGCCTGAAGACGGCCACGTCGCCGTCGGGTCGCGCCGTCGGGTCGCCGCAGAGGTCCAGGCCGACGACGCCTTGGCCACGCAGGCGGCGCGCAGTTTCGAGCGTTGCAGCCGCTGTGGATGGCTCGTGGCGACGGTCGACGGCTAGGATGAGGCGCGTGTGCAGCTGAGGATGCGCCGACTCAAAGGCTGCAATGGTGGAGAGCAGCAGCGCAACGTAGTCGTCGGCAGAGAGATGCGGCGTGCGTCGGGGCGTAGTCCGCAGTTCCAGGTAGCAGACGCCGTCGGCAAGGAAGTCCTCGAGCACTGAGGTTGTAGTGAAGCGTATGGCGGCCTCGTCGGTGAGGAGATTGTAGATGTAGCTGCTAAAGAGCGGGAAGAAGCTGTGGTCTCAAGTAGTGAGGATGTCATCTTTTGGCAGCACGGCTTGCGGTGACTTTGTCTCTTCTTACGTCTCGAGGTTGTAGTCGTGTTTACCCTCGGGCATGACAACTAGGGGATCCTCCATGTCTGTTTGGCCATCCTCCTTCTTGCGACGCCATACTTGATGGAGGGCTCGACGGGATATGCTGCCCGTGAGATGGGCGTGAAGCTGGTGATGGGAGGTTAGCTGGGGCGCTGCCAAGGCTACATGGACGCGGGCTGATACCTCAATCTTTGGTAGAGCCACAAAATCAAGCTCCTCTGTTATAGCAGGCGATGACATGATTGAGAGAAATGATTTAGATCAATGAAGTAAGTTGAGGCTCTGTTGTAAAGGTTCAACCAGTTGGCTTCCAAGCTGACCCCGCTGACTGCCAACATTGGACTACCCTGCACATTCGCAGTCCAGTGACAACTCAGGACTTGGGTGACGTGAGATGGGTTTACCGTGTTAATCAAATCATCATCTGTACTCTTCAGAACATCAGCTATTGGGTTCTGTCGCCATTTCCATTGAATCTGACCCAAGGGTTGATGCGTGGACGCGCAGTCCGGCGCGCGATGCTCACGAGATGCCTCATCAAAAACAGCAGCCCACACCAGTCCAGATTCAAGTCGATCAAGTGGCCAACAGTTCACATTGATTGTCTGGCGTCAAAAATAAAGATCTAATATGACAGAATACATGTGAAACCGCCTTTCCTGGAGATGAGATCGCAGCCATCATCCGCACCCCTTTTCTACTTTACATCATGCATGCATCCTTGCCGTCCTCTGTTCCCCAGTCCCATCCAGTGCATTCATCAAGGGGGTTCCATTTGGCTGTATGCGCCATTTCCGATTATTGTACAAGAAAGGGCTCACAACATGCGTAGATGGCCCAGTATTACCGCGCCAGTCGAGCGACAAGGCTGCGGAAGACGCGTCTCGCGGCGTCATCCCGAGAGTGTTTTGACAAAAGGGCGCCAGGTCCCATCTTACAGAGCTGCCTGGGCCTTGTTGTCGCCCAGCGCCGCGCCAACGCGGTCTGCCGTGTTCTGATCCGCGCCGGCAGTCAGGAGCTCGCCTCCCGTCTGTCGCATGTTGTACTCCTGCTCCATGGCGGTGAGCTGCTGGTCCTCGGCAAAGGACAGGGCGAAGGGAACGCCGTAGAACAGGGCCGAGGTGGTGATGACCCAAGCACCCTTGCCACCAAAGGAGAGGATGCTCCAGGCGGTGCTGGCAAAGAGGCCAACACGGCTGGAGATCCAGCTGCGGGTGGTGGGGGGGACGATGTCGCGGAGTGCGTATAATCGGTCAGCGAAAGACTCGTTCTCAGGATCGTAGTCGGAGTCGTTGGAAATCTCGGAATCTAGTACGAGGTCAGCCTCGAGCTTCTCAAAAACAAAGCGTCTTGCGCGCAGCAGGGGCAGACAAACCAGTATCGGTGAAGTCGTCGTCATCGACGTCAGGGCCAGCCTGGTTGTTGGACTGGAAGTGCTCGTCCTCGACCTCGGTGAGAGTGACCATCTTGGGCGACTAGGGGTGGATTGGTAGGGTGGTAGGAGAGTTTATGATCGTGCGTGAAGCAGGGCGCGTTGCGACGAGAGGAACAGATGCGAACAAGGTGTCCCGATGCGAATTATGGATGGATTGAGAGCTCCGAATGGCCACAGAGCGTCAAAGTCGTCGGGAAGATTAGCGGAAAAGTAAAGGTGCAGGCGATTCGATCAGAGCTGTCGACTGATCCAATGGAGAACAAGTCTAGGAGGATCGCACTAGGTGAGGATGGCGAGAAGTGTATGAAGAAGGGCGATGGAAGGGCGCTTCTCCTGATAGTTGGTGGTTGGGATGCGTCGACGTCGCGATGTCATGGAGTCAAATTTTTTGGTAGCCGGCCAGCTGTTCGGGGGCTCCGCCAACGATCTGGTTTAGCCGGAGAATAAGCCACTTGTCACGTGCACCTACTTGCTGTGCTCGACACGTGCATGACCAATCACGGTGCCTCAACGCTCACTTCTTCTGCTTCCTTTAAACTGGTAGGCCTTTACACAAGGTTGTCGCAATCATTGCAGAAAGGCATGTTTGCATCCGGTGTATTTTTGAATTGTGCCATAACGAACTGTCGAGCGCCATAGTTCTATTCAGGCTCTGGTCCTTGCCTATCGTGACGACACAAGCCACCTCCACCACGCTCCAGGCATCGTCAGAGCAAAGTCATAGCCATTATGGCACATTCACGCCCAGAAAAGGGCCGTCGGGATTTTGCGGCCGGGAAGTGAGCGAATTGGTTCTCCAGGGTACCGAGTGCGTCGGCCAGAATCCATATCAGACGTAAAAGTGGCACTGGGGATGCCGGCAAGGCCGCCTTAGCCTAAGTGTAAGCAGGACTGGCGGATTGTTCGAGGATTCGTGTTCCAGTTGATGAATCCCAACGAGGCCCGATTCATAACACGCATCCCAACTCCTTATCAACGGTCCCAATAAGGCGCACAGCCCATGCCCGTCCTGCCTCAGCCTCGCCAAACCACACCCACGCGTTGCTCTCGGCGAATCTGAAGCTTCACCTCCTCTGGACGCATGCCTTGTCCGTCTCGCTTGCGGATCTTTCTCCTTGGACTTTGAGGTTGATGATAGTCGATCACTTTGTCGACATCCCCCGGCGGCGTTTCATTGACAACAATGGCCGGATTGAGATCGGGATCCTGAATGAATTCGATCATCGACGGAGGTACCGGCTCTTTCATGTCGCATGTTCCCAGAGCCACACAATCGCAATCGATGATTCTGTCGGCAGTCAACCACCCCTTCCCTATGGTGTTGCTATTGAGTGTATGGGTGTAGTAGCAATTGTCAGGCAGCTTGATTTCTGATGTAACATCTTGACCCATTTTGGCGGTTGATACTGTCGAATCGACGGGGATAAGATGAGTGAGGAACGAAGTGGCCGAAGATTGGCAGAAGAGTTGGCAAACGAAGATGGATGCGTGAATCTGTAAAGAGGTCGACTGGAAGACGACTGTTCCAAATTTCCCTGCGCGAGCGTGTTTTATAGGTGTTCCATGGGAAAACGACAGAGTCTTTTCGTCTGCAGCACAAAAAGTTTGAAAGGTTAATGGCGGCGTCGTGCATATGAAGTGCTCAAGGTATCTAGGCAGCAACAACCTTGATACCCATCGTGAGTTTATTCTTCTGGCTCAAGGTTGAATGCAGCACCTGAGAGGCTTCTGCGCGAGGCAGATGACCAGCGACATTGCATGTAGGTATGCCAGGCAAACGCACCTTGTCTACCAGGCAGCTAGGTTGGTGGTGAACACGATGTCAAGCAGCTCGCATTTTGCAATCCACGCATACTAGATGCTGGACGCCTGCGCTCAGTTGATTAGGACATCATGCTGCAGCATCCTGAGATAGTTTGACGAGCTTCATCATTCGCACGACCTCGAATAAGTGCCCATGGTGTTTTGATCGTCACGACAGGAGAGTATGGTGTCTCGAATCGACGCCCGAGGACTGGGGCGGACATTAGCTGGGTTCTGGACACCTGAGGATTCAACTGCATACTCACGATTATCTAGGTAGACCCCCTCTGATCCGCGCTTGGTGCCGTTGACAAGCACAAAAACATCAGGACGAGACGCGCAATGGCAAGGGAGAATAGCACAAGCCGTTCCGATTGAACCGACTCGGCCTATCGTAGCAACTCAAGAGGGGCTGGACTAATGCCGTGCCCTCGGCCAGATATGGTGACACACGCTCAGCCGCGCTCACGCCGATACGGCACTCGGCGCTTGATTACTTGGGACGTTTGGTCAAATCTCAGTTTTGTCGGTTCCCTTTTGTCCAACATTACGTGATTTCGTCTCTACATGGTATCGAGTACATGGCTGCAATCCTTTACCGCTCCCTCTGGCTGTACTATGTACGGCGAGATGCATCAAGTCGCACTGGTGCTCGGCACGTGTTCTGCCTGGTTGGTTTGCATGTTGTCAGGGGTACTGAATGGATATCCACAGCTTCAAATCCGTCGCCTTTGGTGCATGCAACAATGGAGGTGCTACGACCAAGGTACCGACCGACCTACATAGTACGCATTGTGGTATTCAACTCGGGCAGCCAGTCAATCCGCCACGCCAACGATCCATTGAGCAGCAAGGGAAGCAGCATGGCAGGCCAGCCGAGTTTGTCATTGCCAGCCCGCAGCGGCGGCGATCCGGCTCACCGCAAGATACGCCTCCAAAGGTGGCCCGGCGACATTGTCACGATGGCGAATGCCCTTCCCCAGATGCAAGCCGCTCGGTGACGGGTACCCGGCATCCAGGGGAACAGCCTACACAGGCAATACATAGCAGATTGTGTATCCTGGCACATTTTTACCGTCATAAGACCAAAGTCCCCCCAAGACAATTGCTCAAGTACGGATACATCAACGTCCAACCGTCCGGGAGCCGGCTGGACCTCCTCATGCCGGTGGGGCCCACCGCCCAGGAAGCGGGCGGGCGCTGGGTAAGTAGCTCCGGGTCCCGCGCTGAGCCACTCGGCGCCGTCAAATGCGAAAACTCTTCCCCCAACATTCCACTTCGTGCCAACTCAAAGTGTCTCCGGCGGTAGCCAGCAAGGTTACAGTAGTAGAGTAGGGTGCCCATGGATGATGGATTCACGATCTGATACGTACCATGCCCGGAGTAGCACGGCCGGAGATATACAGCTACTTCTATGGTACAAACCTACATGAAACCCATGACTGGGCAATTGCGTATTGCACAAGGGTGAATTGCCATGTCTGAGAAACTTGCATCCAGGGCATGTGGGTACCTAACTTGTATGACTGTGCCGAAATGCAGCATGTCGGCGCATCCCAATTCTCCAGGTCATGTACTTATCTCGCATGCAGCACCAAGCATGTCCCTCTTACGTACTTGGATGTGCTTATTATGGCCCTGAAAACATGTTCAAACGCTTGTGCTTGTGCCGAAGATTGCCTTCCAGTGTGAGCCGCAGGGCTTTGCGCTAGGCCGCTGGGATCTCCAACAAGATCGGGGCCGGGATCCGGATGCGCGCACGCAAAACTGGGTACACTGCTCCGTGCTCCGCTCCCCGATGCCCGTAACTGTAGGATAGAGGTACCGCGGTACCGAGGTACCAGTGGCAGGTGTTATTTTGGGAACCAAGCTCGTGTTGATTGCTTCTCAAGCGGGTATCAAGGAGCATGGTGCGTGTTACTGGTGTTAACCCTCATCCCCATTGATAGCTGTTGTTGTTTTGGGTCCAGCAATAAACCGGAGCCCAGAGCGTTGCTATTGTCAGCTGATGGAACAAAGAGGCAAAGGTCCAGGGTTGCAACAGGCCCCGGACGTTGAAAATTAGCAACGGAGCAAAGAAGGTGGTCTCGGCCCCGATGCTGGGGAACACGACCGAGTCTTGGTCGGGACGAGAGACTGGACCACGGTGAAACTGGGGCTGGGCTGCTGCGGAGCAATGTGAGACGAAGAAGCACGAGTAGAAGAAAAGACTGATGAAACACACGATACTAGACTGGCATCTCAATCTCAACGCGTACATGTAGATATCCAAGTGAACCGTCCATCACGACTTTCTTTTTTGCATAGTGTACTAGTTGTGTAACTCGAAGAATTGCTTTGGCCAGTGGTGAAATCGACGTGTGTAATAAGGGGGTCAAAGAAAGACTGATTGAGGCCTAGGTAGGCGTATTCCCCAGAAACTACAGAGCACAGTAGCAACCATGAATTAAGCTTCGTTCGCTAGACCCCCAGACCCAGACTCTGACCCAAATCGCATCTTTCATGCTGCCAATTCCCCAGCCCCCCCAGTTTTCCATTATATCCCTGTTTTTTGATGCCCGCGTGACGCCCTCAACGAGACTCGTCTCCAAGCGTCGGATGCGGGGGGGGGGGGGGAGAGGGCGGAGATTGGGTATCGGCCAGGTGCCCATAACAAACCATCGGAGCCACGAGGACAACAGCGGTGACGAGCAAAAGGGGTTCAGGGTCAAAAAGGCGTTAACGAGGGAGGGGGGGGGGGGGGGTCTGGGTNNGGGGGGGGGGGGGGGAGTCTGGGGCAGCTCGACGAGGCGTCATCTGGGGCGACGGAGCCAAGTCGGGTTGGCCCGTGGCTGTAGCCTGTCACGTAAAAACTGCACGATCAAGTAAACTTGGGGTAATGGAAACGAGGGGGTGGGCTTTTGCGGGGAGGATTGTCGCTTAGTTTGGCAGCTGGCAAGAGACTGGGGGTGGGTGCCTCTCATCTGGTTAGCCTGGCCATCAATCAGAATTTTCCTCAAGGCATAAGGTAGGCATAGTACATTCATTGCATACATGGTTGAGTTTTTCCAACGTCACAGTGTTTCCGTGTTGCGTAGGTCTGTTGCTCTGGATGGGCCATGGCTTGCAACTGTCCAAGACCAAGGAAACAAGACACATTGGCCGTTTCCTTTTCGGAGGCGCCGGCCCTCCGCTGAGTGGGTCGCCGGCAGGACCGGGAGCCTGGGCACATTCGCCGAAGCTGGAAGTCCGCGCAGCGCAGTTGCAGTCGGGCAACCAACAACTGGAAGCAGCACGCCTGCAAGTTGCAACCCTTCGAGGGGTCTCACCAGCAAGTGACACTGTGCATCTGCTCTGGGACGTGTGACCGTCTTACTCTGCGACCTCGACAACTCTCAATGGGCTCGGATTGTCAGTCGGAGACTCGTACACGAGCTGTCAAGTTGCCGCTCCCCGAGCTGAGCGCCCCACACCCGCCGAAGCGGCTGCAAGGGGTCGCATGTACAATACAGTAACTAGGTGGCATACGTGCTGTAGAACCTCGGTGAGGTTAGCCCGTCGTTGACTGTGCGCGGTGCTCGGTCAGGTGAGGGAAGCTCATCTGACCTACAGCTGTTCTTACTCCCCGGCCGTTCCACAGTGATGCAGCACCATTGGTAACGTGCGTACCTGTGCAGCCAAGAGTCCAAGACTTGCAGAACTGAAAACCACGCTTCAGGATCCCTTGCCGCTCGCTTCACTCCAGTGCATGCTCGGACTGGTTGACTGGGTCTTGGACATGTGCACAACGGGCAGTAGCTTGACAGACATTTCGCTGGCATGGCACTAGAGGTGGATGAATGCCTCGACTTACTTCAGCATGTCCCGTCCCCGTGGGCATTGATACAAACGCTTGTCAAGGCAGAAACACTCCAGGGGCCGTTTTGTTGACAACGACAGCCGTAAATCCACCAAAATGAGAACACTCTTCTCTTGTGTAGTTAGTTACTTGGACAGGTAGCCAAGCACTTACGAGGACGTCATGGAGCGCACTGTAGTAGTATTCGTAAACAACTTTTGTCGTCATCATCCTGGGCATTAGAGTTACTTCCCCACAACAAGCCAAGACCTGCTGTTAGGATTGGCATCAATGCCCGTTTTCCCGGCCCTGCGACCTTGCTTTCTGCTGTAGGGGCCGGCCGTTTAGGATTTCTCTAGTACCGTAGTGAGTGTGCGGAAGACGGAAAGAGCAAGAAAAAGGGCCAGGACAGGATCCGCACGTCATATATCCGAACCGTGACTTGTGTATGCTCGGGCAGAGATTTAAAGAGGCGTGGTAGGCTTTGGGCACATTTATCATGAGATGTACTCTGTACTGTACCTACATCACGATTGCGGGAGCTGTTGGCTACCTACCTATCCGATCTGGTTAGGAGCGGATTTGGATCCGGTTTTCTTGCCTTACGTCTCCCCTGTATTATTTATGCGTGTTACGTCTTGAGTACCCGTGCAGCTGGACTATCACGGCGGATGCAAAAGACCTAGATGGAATATGGGCAAGTAAGTACCCAAGTACATGGCAAGGCATTGCAGCAATTCTATTCTGCTACACCGACCGGCCGACTTTGAATGATCCAAGCAATAAGGGGAAAACCACTACTCCGTAAACATACCAAGGCGTACATTTGCTCAGGCTCAGCAGATCTGAGGAATCCTGACAAGCCTGGTCTCCCAGGTCTATTTCAAGGACAAAGGTACGTATCTTGGATCAACGCCTGAAGCAGAGCCTCGAATAACCGGGCCCCATACGAAGCCTCCACAGTTTCTTCCAGCGTTCCACCGCCCACACCCGGCAGTAGACGAGTCGTTCCTGGCACCTGAGCGGCTGATCCATCAGGTACCGGGCGCTCGGGCCACGTCTGCCTCCCCCTTTAGGCTTAGCGGCATGGCACTATTGGGTAATCGATGTGTCTTTTTTTACGTTTGTGAGGTCATGCCTGCGATCCGTCGCAGCTTGCGCCCTCCCCCCGCTTGAGGCCTCTTCTCGATTCTTCTGCTGGGGCCCCAGCATGGCGACCGGGCCGGTTCCTCGTCACATTGGGGAGGGGAGACAGAGAGGAGAGCCGTGTCAGCAGAAAAGGGGGGGGGTTTCTGGGCTCCCAAGTCTCGACGCGGGGCGTGGCGGACCGGGGTGCGAGCAGAAAAGGCACCGCAGCAGACTCGCAGACGGCGGCGCTCAGCCCCACTCACGGAAGGGGAAGGGGGTGTACGGCGTGTGTCCATGGCACAGGAGGAAGGTGAGCCCGTGGCAACGTGACTTGACAGAGACTGGGGAATGGAGCACGAGCACGAGCACGAGGGACACAAATTTCAAGCGTAGAGGAGAGGTACCTACACCTAGGGAGGTAGCCGTGTACCGTAATAACATGGTAGGGCAATCAGAAGGGGAGTGTCGACCAGACAATTGCGAGCTTGCGCAAGGTACTGCCGGTATGGAGTACTCAGCCGGTACCGCAATGGCAAGGCATTTGCGCACCTGATGCAGGTATCTACGTACCGCTTCCCGCCCCTCTCTTGGCTGTTCTTGCATCCACCACAGCTGCGAGGGTACCTGCTACACTTTGCGCCTTTGGCAGGATGGAGGTACCTTAGTCTGTACCTCTGGCAGTCTTCAACCCGACGACGACGACGAAACACAAAGCGGCAGGACTACTTAAAGCTTGCATCGCCAGCTTTCTCTCGAGACCCTGACTCGATGACTCGTATCAACCCACGTCAACCTTGACATCACGGCAGTTTAACCGCCTTCATCCTTGCCTCTTTGTCTGACACGGTCACCAGTGTCTCCTACACAAGGTACTTTTGCCTTATCTTGCTCACCTCACCCTCACACTCACCTCACCTCACCCTCACCCTCACCTCTGCCCTCGAGCTCACGTCTCACATCAACTCTCCACCTATCATTCAAGCCTCTTTCCCACAGCATCCCCAAAAAGAAACGTTTCAGGGTGCCCTTATCTTTCCCCCCTTTAGCAAACAACCCCAACATCGTCATCTGTCTGGGATCTGCCAGTCACTATTCACGACATACGAGCTGTCTGGATGGCTGTGCTGAGTTCGCATTGCGGAACCAACGCCAGCTAAAGCCGTGCTAACTCAACCTGAAGCTTCCTCGAATTGCATCAACTTCGGCTAGGATCATCATATTCAGCTCTCTTTGTTGTTGTTTTCCTCTCCAACAAAGCAATCTCTCATCCCTCCCCCCTGAGAGACGACAAACAGCTAGCTTGTTGCGCCCCGCCCACGAGCAACCTTCTAGAACCTCAGCAAAGCCGGTTCTCTTGAGATTCTTCGACCACGTCCTCAGACGCATCTACCGACATTGATCGACGTCTAGGTACGCACAAGACACTGCGAGGATCCCAATTCTTACATCTGGTACGTATTGCACAACGTTCCACCCTTATCTGGCCTTGCCGACCCGCCCATTTCCCTTATCACCACTGCCCCAGTGACTATTTTCGTTTCGAACCGGCCCGGCGGTGAAAGCCGAGCTCACCGGGCTAGACCTGGCCGTATCAGGGGCCCATGATAAGGCATCTCCTGTTCCTGGCGTTGGTACGGCCGCGATCTGCCGCGGCTGCGGCCGCCCCAAAGGGTCCATGCCTCGTATTAGTGGCTTCGATGCGCTTTGAGTCACTCTATGCCGCTGTTCACCGAGACCGCCGTGCTGGCAACGGCATGGCATGGCTTGCCTTATCTCGGCTCCGTGCGATGCGCTCGTGTGACACAATCCCCGTGTCTGTCTATATAACCATCAACGAATGTTGATGGCCTTCTGCACTTTTCCCAAAACAATCACCATCATCATTCTCGTCAACACCGTCGTTGTTCCTCTGGCATTCTACCGTCTTTGTTCTCGCCGTTGTCTTTCAACGGCCTTGGTCCACAATGTTGGCCTTGCAGCTCAGCCCAACTAACATGCCGTCTCTCGACAGGTTTCCAGAATACACCGACCCTCTAGAAACATCATCACCATCACACATCATGGCTGCCCCTCTATCAAAACCTCTTGCCCACCTCCAGTCGGAGCAGTCTAGCCGAGGTGCTTCACCCCAGCCTACGCACTTCAGTGTGCCCCTTGCCTCTGCCAATGGCAATGGACACCGGATTCTCCGGTCGGCCACGGTTGGCTACATTGCCCCCGAGTTCAAGGGCAAGGTTGATCAGAAGAACAGTGGTATGTAAACTATTCGACAACTTGATAACGCTGAGGACTTTGACTGACATGTGAATTAGTCAAGGAGATCATTCAACAAGCCGGCTTTATCCCCGACTCTCAGATTGATGAGCAAATTGAGTACTTCTACGACAAGCTGGGCATTGACGATGTCTATTTCCACATTGAGACCCCTGCCATCATCTCCGGCCACATCACTTCTCTCTACGCCGCCAAGGTGGCTGCTTTCGCCCGCGAGGACAAGCAGGAGGAGATCCGCCTAGACATGGAGGCCAGCGACCACGCCATCTACATCGACACTAGCACTCCCGGCAAGACCAACTTCTCTGGTCCCCGATATGAGGAGCGTCTCGAGGCCAAGTACATTGACCACCCGGGCAAGAGCAAGTACCGTGTCGAAACCTTCCGCTCCCCTGCCATCGTGGGCAACAGCCCTTCGTCCAAGGCTACGCTCCGTTGCTACTTCGTCTACCAGTGCCAGTTCAAGAACAGCCCCGAGGAGACGAACCCCAAGGAGACTAGGCTTGAGCTTATTGCCGATGAGGGTTTCTTGCAAAAGGCCACTGTCAACACCAAGCAGATCTACCAGGATATTATCGAGCTGGCTGTCAACCGGGCTGGTCCCGTTATCGAGGTCTTTGACATTGAGGGCACGGCCGAGAAGCGAATGGTTATCGCCTTCCGCTCCCGCACCGCCCAGGGCATGTTCTCCGCTCTCAGTGATCTTTACCACTACTACGGTGTCACTAGCTCCAGAAAGTATCTCGAGCAGTTCTCCAACGGAATCACTGTCATGAGTGTCTACCTCCGACCCGCCCTGGGCCTTGACTCCGATTTCCCTCCTTGGGAGGATTCAATCGACCAAATCTCCAAGGAGGTGTCCCTTCTCTACTGCCTTCCCCACAACAAATTCCACAGCCAGTTCCTGACTGGTGAGCTGAGTCTCCAGGAGTCAGTCTATGCTCATGCCGCATGGACCTTTGTCCAGCACTTCCTCAACCGTCTGGGAGCAGAGTACGCCTCTCTCTCGGAGATTCTCGACCCCAAGAACAACGCCCAGGCCGCCCTCCTTTCCAACCTGAAGCGACGTCTCCGTTCCGAGACTTTCACCCCCGACTACATCTACGAGATCATCTCCAACTACCCTGGCCTGGTACGCGCCCTCTACGCGTCGTTTGCCAATGTCCATCTCCACAAGGATCCCGATGCTGCTGAGCAGCTCATGACCTCCAACACCTCGGTCGAGGTACTGTCGGATGACCAGCTCAAGGACAAGATCGCCAAGAACGTCAACAACGAGCACGAGGAAATGGTTATGACCGCCTTCCGCGTCTTCAACAACGCAATCCTCAAGACCAACTACTTCACCCCGACAAAGGTCGCTCTGAGCTTCCGTCTCGACCCTGCTTTCCTTCCCGAAGTGGAGTATCCCAAGCGCCTCTACGGCATGTTCCTGGTCATCAGCTCCGAGGCTCGTGGCTTCCATCTTCGCTTCAAGGATATCTCTCGTGGCGGTATCCGTATCGTCAAGTCTCGCAGCAAGGAGGCATACAGCATCAACGCTCGCAACCTTTTTGATGAGAACTACGGCCTTGCCAGCACTCAGCAGCGCAAGAACAAGGACATCCCCGAGGGCGGATCCAAGGGTGTCATTCTTCTTGACGCCAAGCAGCAGGACCGGGCTCGTGAAGCTTTTGAGAAGTACATTGACAGTATCATGGACCTCTTGCTTCCCGCCCAGACCCCTGGAATCAAGAACCCTCTGGTGGATCTCTACGGCAAGGAGGAGATCATCTTCATGGGTCCTGACGAGAACACGGCCGACCTTGTGGACTGGGCCACTGAGCACGCCCGTGCCCGAGGCGCACCTTGGTGGAAGTCCTTCTTCACTGGAAAGTCGCCCAAGCTGGGTGGTATTCCCCACGACGTCTATGGTATGACGACCCTGTCAGTCCGAGAATACGTCAAGGGAATCTACCGCAAGTTGAACCTGGACCCGTCTACCATCCGAAAGATGCAGACTGGCGGTCCCGATGGTGACCTGGGCAGCAATGAGATCAAGCTCGGAAACGAGTCATACACGGCCATTGTCGATGGGTCAGGTGTTCTCTCTGACCCCAACGGCCTTGACCGCGATGAGCTCCTTCGCTTGGCCAATCAGCGCCAGATGATCAGCGAGTACGACGCTTCCAAGCTTTCCAAGGACGGATACCGAGTTCTCTGCGACGATGCTAACATCACCCTTCCCACCGGCGAGGTTGTCACCAACGGTACCTCATTCCGTAACACCTTCCACCTCCGCGACACTGACAGCGTCGACTGCTTCGTCCCCTGCGGTGGCCGCCCCGCCTCCATTGACCTCATCTCTGTCAACAGACTCATCAAGGATGGCAAGTCGGTTATCCCCTACCTTGTGGAGGGTGCCAACCTCTTCATCACCCAGGAGGCTAAGCTTCGCCTCGAGTCTGCTGGCTGCATTCTCTACAAGGATGCATCTGCCAACAAGGGCGGTGTGACGTCGTCCTCGCTCGAGGTTCTGGCCTCGTTGTCATTCGACGACGCCAGCTTCATTGAGCACATGTGCCACAACGCCAACGGAGAGGCGCCTCAATTCTACCAGGATTACGTCAAGCAAGTCCAGCTCAAGATTCAGGACAATGCTCGTCTGGAGTTTGAGGCCATTTGGCGTGAGCATGAAGAGACTGGTATTGCCCGATCCATCTTGTCGGACAAGCTCTCCGTTGCCATTACGGACCTAGATGAGAAGCTTCAGCACTCTGATCTGTGGGACAACGAAAAGGTCCGTCTGTCCGTTCTCCAGGATGCTCTCCCTGCCCTTCTCTTGGAGAAGATTGGCCTTGAGACTCTGGTCACCCGCATCCCAGAGTCTTACCTCCGTGGTATCTTTGGATGCTACCTTGCCAGTCGCTTCGTCTACAAGTACGGCAGCAGTCCCAGCCAATTTGCCTTTTATGACTTGTAAGTTTATCCCAACGAGTACCACCTCTTACATGAAGCTAACAAGCGAATAGCATGTCGCGCCGCGTGGCTCAAGTCAACTAAACGATGTTTGAATGAATATTTATGCTTCTAGTTTCTTGTTTTGTTTGATTTTCTCGTATAGCATAGCATCAACATGCGAAAAGAAGACAGCATGGTTACGGGTTTGAAGTTTGGGTAATAATAGTCTCTGATATGAGTCTAAATGGGTTCGGTTGCATGATCTGGACAGGTTATATAAAAAAAGCCAAAGAGACTACATAGCAATGTGGTTGGTTAATACAAACGAGGTCTGGTGCCTCTTATGATCGTACACGACAGTCTGTTCTTACTATTTGTGAATTCAAGGTATTCCTGCTGAGGGATGATACTGATGACCAGGTGGATGTATCGTCAACTCTAGTCTTAGCTTAGCCTCATGACCGAGGAGTGTATTCCTTTAGCTCTCTCGGCTTACACCTTTTTGAAACACAGGGCCAATACTGTAGATTAATGGTCATTACACAGGGTGAAAGTCTTCAAGCAAAACGAATGCTGTAGTTATACTCATGGAGATATGCTTATAGGTTTCGTTATCCTGCCATTCTCCCAATCGAGCTTAGATCTCGAACCATTCAAGACACAGTGGCGGAGTGGTTAACGCGTATCCCTGCTAAGGATATTTCCTCGGAAGCGCAGGTTCGAATCCTGTCTGTGTCGGTTCGACAAGTCATCTTTTTGCGATCCGTTGATGGAATTGAGATTCCGACAGCGATCCTTTTTGCTTCTTTGCTCTCCTCGGGTTGGGAAGATGGCATGAACGCTGAAGTCTCAACATCAATACCCCGTGGCTGCCCGAGCAGTCACCCAAGTGCCTAGATAGGTAGTCAGTGCACGACGCCATGACTGTCTTACATCCGGCGTTAATGGGCGTGCTGATATTAGTTAGTCTCTTCCTACAGCATTGAGAGGCCAATCTTAGGGTGCATTAGCATGGACGACGCGATGTGCTGGATGTTTGATATGACCTGTCGGATGACATTGGAACCGCTCCATCAACATCAGCAAAGCCGTGGTTTCGTCTAAAGTCTGACTAGAGAGGTTGCGAAACGTCGAGTGTCTGGCTGAAGCAGCAGAGCACTCATCAGTGGCGTCAGGTGTACCATGTAGGCATCTCTTGACGCCTCTTGCTTGCCTAGACCGATCGATCGATCGTCGGTCCGTCCGTCCGTGGGCTATCGGTGAGATGAACCCATTCATGCACTGATTGGCGATGTGCAGAGGAGCGCTAGAAGCACATTTGTGCTTTGGCCAGCGGTTGGTTTGCTGGTGCTGGTGGTTTATAGTCGTCACCATGGTGCTGGTTAGCATTGGCCAATGAGGGCGCAGCGTCGCCGGCTGTTTCATGATCCATTTCGTGCGGCCATCCCATCCATCCACTGGAGCATCTGGCTTCGCGGGTGCTGACAGGAGCCTGGCCGGGAAAGAGAGGAACTGGAACTCGATGCCAGGGGCATGCAGGGTCATCTAAGTGGTCTGAGTGGTCTGAGTGGTGCGCCACTAATACTGGCCAGCCTCTCTGTACTCGGCCGACTCTGTAGTCAGACTCTGCAGAGCATGTCAATTTGGTCTGGTATGCTGTGTACTGCTTAAGACATTGAAATGGCCAATGGCCAAGTTGGACGGTAGAGGGTAAATGAATCGTGGCTTTTCATAAGGTTGTTTCGGTTCGGCCACGCTCTGTTGCTTTCCCGTCTTCTACCTTTCCCCTTCTACATATTCCCCTCGGTTTCACACCAAGTGGAAAACTACCGTTGCAGCAAGATTCATTGACCAGGCAGTTTCAGACTTGCCTGAACGAGGCTGATTTGTTCGTTTCCGTGTCCATTCTCCCCGGCGTCCCTCGTTTCCCTTTTGGGAACCAACCATTAACTTGTTCCTTGACGCATACTTAGATATATATTTTTTCGACCCATGGCCACCTAATCTAGTACGTCCAGTTAGGCCTGGCGACCCGACCACCCGCACACAACGACTAACGTTCACCTTGCACCAAACTTGTCCAACCACCCAAATCCCCCCGACCAAGTCGAGCAGCCCCGTCCCCCTCGCAGGCAAGGGAGCAAGCAAGCAGACAAGAAAAAAGGGGCCTGATAGCAAGCTAATACCGACCTCGCCGGCTCGAGCGCCTGCCCCCCCCCCTGTTGCAGGTGGAGAATTTCCTCCCAAGCAAACCCCAGTCAGATCCAAGCTGGCCTTGTGTCGTCTTGACTGGTCTGGTCTGGTCTGCCCAGCGTTGGAGAGAACCGGCAGACAAGGGGAAAAAAAAAGTCGACAAAGGCATCAGCAAGTCTGCCTGACTGCGAGAGCGGCTGACTGCAGCAAGGCGTCTTCCTCCCGCTAACCGTTGCGTCCGAACCCGCCACAGCCTTTTCTACCTCTTCTTCCTACCTCGGATTGCCTCGCCTCGTCTCGCCTCGTCTCCCAAACAGCGACAATTAGACATCCCTGCGCAGCGAGCGGGCTCCCGACGATCAACGGCGACGGATTTCCGAACTTGTGCGGGCAACAGTTCCATTGCCTCGCGCCAGCCCAGAGCAGCGCAGAGCAGCGCAGCACAGCGCAGCCCGGCGATCAACAGCCTCGTGGGCACGCCCGAGGACTGCTAAACCCAATCTACAAGGTTTCCTGGCATTGGCTGCTCCAGCGTCACCATGACACGACCTACCATTGTCCGCGCTGGTAAGCCGACTCAACTCGTTTGTCTCCTCTCCTTCATTTCGTTGCTTTTCATTGTTTGGCACCCTCGTCTTTCATTACGGGCGTCTCCCACCCCTTGCTGATACTGGGGACCCAATACCCAATCCTTCCAATTCCTCCACAGTCCTTACACGTACAAGTTTAGCATCTCACTGTGCTACTCTCCCATCCCAAGCCCGTGCTTGCAGTGGTGTGGCCCAACAGGGGCAATGCAACCACGATAGGCGCATTCCAACCACCCTGTCCTGTCTTTGTCCTGTCTTTGTCTTGGCCTGTCTTGACCTCTTGTCTTTTTTTCCCCCATCAGCCCCTTGTTTCCTTCCGACCCGTCTTTTGCACGTTGGGTCCCCGCGTGCTCGTGCTTGTGCTCGTGCTCGTGCCCTTCTTTTTTCGACTCTAGCTCCATCGTCCGACGGCGTTACTGTACTTACTCTTCCCGCGCCGCTTGCAGATACCATCGATCTTCAAGATCCCCACGCTCCTTCCGCCAAAGACCATTCCAACTACCACAACACTCGCACCGCCGACGCCGTAGGCTCCTCCACGTTTGCGCCCCACCAGGCTGAGACCATCCGCGAAGTCATCAGCGACATTGCCGACGATCAAGGCCAGTCTCCGCGCATCTCTTGGGTCAACGGCCAAGGCATCGGAGACATCCACCAGTTCGTCGAGGACCTCAACGCCCGCCGCCACCTCGACGACAGCGACCTCGACGACCGCAATCGCATTCATAACAGGATGACGCAAGAGGATGATGCCCTTGCAGTCGCGCAGAATGGAGGCGTCTCCTCCTCGGACGAAGGCGACCTCGATGGCGACGCCGACGACCTTGATGATGACCTGATGGACAAGATTTCGAGTTCGCCCTCGATCGAAGATGGTGGGTTCCGCCTTGTCCCTACCCCCGATACCTGGCCGCGCCGTGTTTCCTCTCTTCCCACTCCTCTCCGCGAACTCAGGCCTTGCTCTCCATACCCGGAAGTCTCCGAGTCCTCCCCCCCTCATCCCAGTACTTTTGCACCGCTTCGGCTGTCCGTGAGTCTGGCAGTTGCCAGGGATCATGCCCATCGTCAGTATCAGCAGCATGTCAATGGTGAGTATCCCGAAAGCGACACCGATTCCTCTGCCGTCGAGGCCGAGAACCGAGAACGAGAGGATCGCCTCGACCTAAACGACAACAGCACATTCGGAGGTCAAGACAACGCCAAAGTGTCAAAGCAATCCGGACAAGAACAAGAGGAGGTGAAGCAGCAGGCGCACTGCGAAAGGGGCTAGAAACCTCTTGTGGTGGGCAAGCGAGCTGTAATTCAGGGACCTGATCGGAACCTTGACGAAAAGCGCATCACGGAAGACACCTGCGAGCAAGACGATGACCTCGACGACACAACCTGCGCCATTGCTGCTACTGCTGCTGATGATGACATGTCCCTTACTTTCCCCTACGAAGAATCATTTGACGACGATGATAGCGATGTTTCCCTTCCTGACGATCCCTGCTTCATTGATTCTGGCTGGGCTGGCGAATGCTTACAAGAAATAGAGGACATCGATTTCGAGTTCGTTTATGCGCTCCACACCTTTGTTGCTACGGTAGAGGGCCAGGCAAACGCCACCAAGGGTGACACTATGGTCCTGCTGGATGATAGCAATAGCTACTGGTGGTTGGTTAGAGTGGTCAAAGACAGCAGTATTGGTAAGTTGATTGAGAAACTGTGCCGTTTCTGGAAAGTGAGCTGACGCGTATTGCCATAGGATACTTGCCTGCAGAACACATCGAGACCCCTACGGAAAGACTTGCACGCTTAAACAAGCATAGAAATGTCGATGTATGGGCTTTGCTAAAAGTTTGTACCAGAGTCGTACGCTAATATCCTGGTGTAGCTGTCCGCTACCATGCTCGGCGATCAGGCTGATAAAAAGCCGCCGACGTTTAAATCGTCTATACGACTGCGGCGCAAAAATGTGACATTTGCTGCGCCCACCTACGTCGACTACTCTGATTTTGAATACTCGTCTGATGAGGAGGACTTGGACGAGCTGTTTTCACAGCACGCCGGCGGTACTCAACAGCAGGAACAGAAGAAGAAGGAGACAGACCAGGACCAGCAGTCGGATGCGAAGAAGCAGGAAACCTCAGAGCGGACCCTTGACGGCGACACAGTAGACGAAAGCGCCAAGGTAGAGCCCTTGAAACCAAAGGCATCGAAAGACAGACTGGATGAACAGTCCGAGGACGAACTGGCGCAGGACGAGCAACTCAGGAGTAGCGAAGAGATTCTCCTGGATGGTAAGACAGACGGCCCCAGTCGGTCGCGGAACGGCACGGTGAGAAACACAGACTCCTTCTTCAAGGACGAGAGTGTGGAAACAAAGAAGATCACCTTGACGCCAAACTTGTTGCGAGACGATGACCAGTCTCGACCCTCGACGGAATCCGCCAAGGACAAGGAGGCCAAGGCACGGGTGAGCATGGACAAGATAGACAAAGAGCTCGTCTCGGACAAGGAGAAGAAGAAGAAGGATAAGGACAAGAAGGAAAAGGACAAGAAGCCCAGTGCTATCCGAAGCTTCTTCTCTAGAAAGGATAAGAAGAAGTCGATTGACGACGACGACGAATCATTCGGCAAGCGATCCATGGATAATGGATCGGAAACGCAGAGCCGAGAAAGCGAGGATCCCTCCTTTGAAGAGCATGCGTCACCAGAGTCCAGGGCGGCGCCCCAGCGCAACCCCAGCAAGCTGCAGAAGCACCAGCCGCGCACCGAACCGGCATCATCAAACACGACGACGGAGCTTGCGGCATACTTGGCCGAGTCGCGGACCAACGATGTCTCCAACGTGCCACCGGCATCGATGCGCATTGTCAATCCTATCACGAACGAGACCAAGGAGATACCATCGAACCAGCTCATTCGAGAGGTCCCACCAGAACGGTCGGCATCTGCAACCGCTCAGCATGATGAACAAGCCGGACAGACCAGATCCGTCGCCCATAGCTCCAGTGCTGGACCAGACTCACGTCCCCCGCGGACGAGGCCGATGGGCCGGACCGAACTTGATGACATTGACAGTTCCGACGAAGAGCTGATGGAAGAAGCTCAACCGAAGCCTGTTAGTCAACCGACTGGCGCGGCCAAAACAGCGGTCGAGGGGGACAATCTGCGTCCTCAACTGCCCGGAGCGTTCCCAGACAGCTTCGACACGACACAAGGCAGGATTGTCACCCAAGGCCACCTCCGACCAGACCGCCTCTCCGAGTCTCCGGTGGAGGTATCGCCAGTGTCGCCAATGTCCCCAGTTGGCAGATCACAACTCCCGGGGCTTGACGTTGACGTTTCGTCACAGGAAGGACGCTCGTCCGAGGACACGGCGTCACCGGAGCTGGTGCACGGGGAGGAGACGCCCAAGGACGGTAGCTCAACGCCCAGCGCCAAGGAGCCCAACTGGGACGATGCCAAGCTGCGGGCCTTTTTTGACGAGAGTGAACATGTGCGAGATCTCTTGATGGTGGTCTACGACAAGACGGACGTGGAACCTACGGGCCAGGACCACCCGATTGCGGGAGGATTGTTCCGGGAGCAGAATGCTAAGCTGGCAGAGATAACTACTGTAAGTGCGATGGACACGAGAAGCAGAGGCAGAGTCTGGAACGACAAGCTAACAGAGGGACAACAGCAACTGGACAATATGCTTGGAGACTGGCTGGCTCGGAAGCAACGCCACCGAGGGACAGTGTGATTGGGAAGGGCTCGATGATACCATTATATTGTTGTTGTTGTTGTTGTTGGAACTATGGACACGGACATGGAAATGTTCGTTTTTGGGTTGTTACCAGGTATGGGTATCTGGTATAGGTACCTCGCTTATAGGTGACTTGGCGTATCATGGATATCTGGGGCGGGGTTGTCACGAAATCACCCCTAGAGGAACTCGCATCAATTCATCAATGACTTGCAAAAGGCTGCTAGTTGAGGTTTGGAAGACGAGAACACACAAATGGGCCATTTGTAAGTGTGTCTCTGGTCGAGGTACCCAGATGTACCGAGCAAGCAGGGCTCCAAGGGCTCAAATGCTTGTGCGGAGAGGATAGCCAATGAGCGTGGGCGTCTCGAGTGGCTGGGCCCCTGGAGCTCAGGCGTACCGCTCCACTGTAGGTGTGATATGCTTGAGTGCCCGGCAGCTTGCGTCAGGCTTTAGCGCGCATCACAGCTCAGCTCAGGCCAGGCCTAGGGCGCAGGGGGCAGCGGGGGCCACTGGAAGCGCTGGAGGGACAGGTGCACCAGCGATCTATCGCGCTGTAAGGTGCTAGACCCCCCGCCATGTACCGCGAGGTAGTCGGTACTTTGGATCAGAAGCTGCCAGACCCTCTCCACCTTCATCTCCACCGTGGGCGTCCCAGCCCCATTTCGATCCATCCCATCGTGAAGCCATCAGCGCAGTTGGCCATTAATTGACTTTGTAGCCGGGATGAGGTACAGCGGGCAAGGGCAACTGGTACCAGCAAGCATCTCGCTCGGTTCGCTACAGGATATAGTAGATGTCTCTACTTACAGTAGCTAGATATCTACCTACCTAGGTAGGTATCTTGCTATTCTACCCGCCACCTTGGGGATAGCTACAGCAGCATCAGATCAGCCCAACCACCTTGTTGCAACTCCAAAAGCGCCCCCCGGAGTTGGTGTGTAAACAAAGCCATTGGCCGACCAACTCGAGCGACTGCTTGGCCCAGCTAGACCTAGCCTCTATGTAGGCTCTAGCCCCCGGCTCATCCCCGTACCGTCTCACGTTGCCAAGTGCGAGCACCTGCAGCGCAGTATCCAGGTACGTACCTATTCGATTACGGCGCCTCGTCGTTGAGAATCAATCCCTCCTCCACGTCTTCTTCCATCTCCATCTCCATCCC